>SJYT01008606.1:138224-168729 GCA_006410635.1 Cephalophus harveyi | reverse complement strand
GGGTGGGTGGACTGAGAACTTCTGAGAGAATGACTAGCCAGGAAGGTTTCAAAGCCACTAGATGTAAAGTAATAATGAAATGAAGGGCAGTGGGCAGGGTCTTTGGAACTTTGTCTCCCCCTGCTGAGGCCAGAGGTGTGAGCAACTGAGGCAAGGAAAGGAGCCCCCAAGCAAAGAGCAGTTTCTTTGGGGGGTTGGGGAGTAGAAAGAGGAAAATATAAATGCTGATTGTCACAAATCGCCTTATTAGTTAGATCCTGCAGCATGCAGTGAGGTGCTGTGCCAAAGCCAAAGAGCAAACACATGTGGGAAGGGGGCCAGCGCTGGTCATCCCCGGGGGCCACTCTTGCTAATGTTTTTTGGGACTTTCTTGGTGGTCCAGTGGCTAAGACTGCGCTTCCACTGCAGGCGGATGGGTTTGATCCCTGGTCAGGGAACTAAGGTGGCTTTAAAAAAAAAATCTTGCTAGGCTTTTCTCTGAAAGGCTCTTCTCTTAAGTAACCCATCCCTTTATCCAGACGCTGTTCCAACAGCCTCAAAGTGACTGCAGAGACCAAGAGTGGGAGCTTTGGTCTTAATTAAGGGTCTTTCCCTCAGACAAGGAACAGGCTTGTTTTGAATTTTCAAAGTTCTAATAAATTATCTTCTCTCCAAGACCTTGTTCACAGAAATCATCTTCTTTAGGAGAACCGACCTAGTAATGCAAAAAAGGACGAAACCTCTCTCACACCTGGGGGCATTTGGGGACAGTCTGCCTGCAGCCTCTACTCAGTCACTGCTCCTTCCTCCCCTAGCCCCACCCTCCTGGCTCCAGAGCAGTCTCTCTGCTTTTTGTAACCTCATTAACATCTTCATCCCATGCAACAAAGGCAAGCTATGTATGCTATTCCTTAGGTATTATTTTTTTTAATGGAATCCACAGCAATAGTTAGGTTCCTGAAACTCTATGATGAGCCTCAGAAAACAAACAAAATGCTAAGTAAATAAGCAAACGTGCACACACACACATACAATCGTATCCTGATGTCACTCTTTGGAACGTGATGATAACTGTTAAACAAGCTGAGGGCCTTAGAAGCACTCAGATGAAAGGCTTTACCTAAATTCAGTTATGCTATTACAATCCACAAGCACATTTTCATCCAAATGAAAATGTGGCCTTTTTACGAGTATTTCACTGATGATGAAGTTATGGCAACTTCCTTGGGATTCAAGGGGATTTAAAATGGTTGCAAATGATTTTATCTAATTTCTGAAAGGACAAAAACGAAAAGTAAGCTATTTCTTTAATTGGAGGGCAGTGGCAGATGAGAAAAAGCTGACTCATGGCACTTTAGATGCAAGACCGTTATTCAGAGTGAGTTAAACATTCATTAGAAAGAAGGGTGTTGGGGCGGGGGCGCTTCCCTGGTGGGTCAGTGGTAAAGAATCCGCCTGCCAGTGCAGGAGGCGCAGGCTAGATCCCTGGGCCAGGAAGATCCCACGTGCTGCAGAGCAACTAAGCCCGTGCACCACAACTACTGAGCCTGTGCTCCAGAGCCCGTGCTCTGCAACGAGAGAAGCCACCGCAAAGAGAACCCGTGCACCACAGCTAGAGAGCAGACCCCGCTGCTGCGCCCGGAGAAAATCCCACGCAGAAAGGAAGACCCAGCACAGCCACAAACAGATAATCCTAAGAAAAGAAAGACGAGTATGGGAACTCTCTGGTGGTCCAATGGTTAGGACTCAAGAGTTTTCACCACCAGGACCGAGTTTAATCCCTGGTTGGGGAACTAAGATCCCACAAGCTATGCAACTTGGCCACGAATGAAGAACAAGAAGGGTAAGAGTAGTGACCGTGGTCAAGAGGAAGGGGCAGAGCTGGCTCAGGTGGGCACGTGACAGCGCCACCTCCACCGACTCCACGGCTGAGAGGAGGGAAGACCAGAGTCTGTTGGGTGGGAGATCGTCCCGAGCCTCAGGTGGAAGGACCAGGAAAGAGGGAAGAGATGCTCTTTAAAAAGGCAAACCTGGAGCACGGAGGGGCACTCAGCCCAGCTGCAGGAGCGAGGTGGAAGGCAGTTTTAAGACAAAGCTTCGCAGCGTCTGGCCGGCCTCTCACCTGCAGGACTGCCGATCGGAGGACGAGAGCTTTTGCATAGCATATACCTGGGAAGGAAGCCTAGGACAAGATTCAAGTCAAACGAGAAGAGGATGCGTGGCATCACAGAAACCAACACTCATGTCAGAAGACCTGGGTTCTGAGTCAGTCCTGCTGTCGGATATTAGATGTGTGTCCCCGGGCAAACCCATGAGCTTCTCAGAGCCTTAGCTCTCCAGTCTAAGGACCAGATCCATCACGGGCCATCCTACATCACAGGGGGTAAGACACAGCGATGGACAGGAGGGCACCTATAAAAGTCGTGTGAAGGAAGGAAGGCAAGGAGGGAGGGAGGGAGGAAGAAAATGAAGCCAGGGAGATGAGAAGCTGAAAATAAACAAATAAAAGAAGTACACACACATGAAGCATTGTTCTGGTGATGGTGGGAAGACCACGCCCCTGGGGCTTAAGCACAGAATGCCCTTTCAAATATCAGTCTTGACGTACACATACATTTGTATATAGTTATATGCGTGTGTGCAGTTATAAGTACCACACAGTTTTATTATATATATACATATACAGTCACCTAGAATTATTTACAACACATATATAACAATTTAATTTGTATTATCTGTGTTCACACATATAAATTTCATACAGAATCTGATTTATTCTGGATATATGCTGCAACAAACTTGGTCACAGGAAATGATCGGGGCATTTATAGAAAAGCAAAAGGAAGATGGGGCTTCCCTGGTGGTTCAGACAGTAAAGAATCTGCCTGCCGTGCAGGAGACCAGGTTTCAATCCCTGTGTTGGGAAGATCCCCTGCAGAAGGGAACAGCTACCCACTCCAGGATTCTTGCCTAGAGAATCCCAGGGACAAAGGAGTCTGGCAGGCTACAGTCCACAGAGTCATGGAGGCAGACACGACTGAGTGACTAAGCGTGCACGCACGCACGCACACACACGCGCACGCACGCGCACGCACACACACAGGGAAGATGAGCCTGAACCTGTACAGAGGCCACGTGGGAAGGTAAACCAGCTGTCTTGATTAAACAGCTGCTGCAACCTTGGACATGGGAGTTGACTCCTTCATGTTCACAATGTAATTGAGGAAATGACAACTTAACCAGAAACAACCGGAGAATAAAATAAGGCAGTAAAACCACTCAGCCCCAGCCCGGGCAGACTTCATAGTCTACCTGTAATGGCTCAAGAAGTTCAAAGGAAGGAAAGAGCATTAGAAGGGGGTAAACAGGAAAAGCTCCATGGAGATTAACACATACACAGAACTATATATAAAACAGATACTCTGGACAGCACAGGGAAGTCTACTCAATATTTTTTAACAACCTAAAAAGGAAAAAAATCTGAAAAAGGATACACACACACACACAAATACATATATATATAAAACTGAGTCATTTTGCTGTACACCTGATACTAATGCAACATTGTAAACCAACTATACTTCAGTTTAAGTAACCTGGCCATTCACTGCAGGTAGCGGTGTCCTAGTTAAAGCAAGAGGAAGGGCAAGGTGCAGGGTCAGGAAGACACACCCACTAGATGCCCTTTCCACTCTCATTTTCCTTCCACCTTTTCCAACATGATCAACATTCACTCGGCACCAACCATGCGAGGAACTATGCACTGGAGAAAACAACCAATAATCTCCTTAGAGAGTCAGATATAAAAATAGGTAAGCAGCTAAGCACCAAATACGTAATCTTACGCTCACTACCAAAACAAGGCGAGACAGTAGATGCTAGTAAGGCTCGCTGGAAAGCTGTTCTTGGACCACATGATGCTTGGCCAAGACTTGAAGGAAAAGTAAGACTCAGAAAACAGAGAGTTAAAAAGAGGTATTAGGGACACAAAGTGTGAATCAACACAAGACATTAAGCACTACAGTGTGAGTGTATCAGTAGTTAAATACTGAACTGTACACTTAAAATGGTTAAGAGCATACATTTTATGTTACATGTATTCTATCACAGTTAAGCTTTTTTTCATCAAAAAACCAAACCAAAAAACTGGTACTTCCTTACAAAAGAAAAAAAAAAGACATAAATACTGCCATTTGTAGCCAAGTAATAGATGACTGGGCTTTCCTGTCATCTATTGTTTTGGCTCAGCAGTAGAGAACCTGCCTGCCAATCCAGGAGACACAGGTTTCCATCCCTGGGTTGGGAAGATCCCCTGGAGAAGGAAATGGCAACCCACTCCAGTATTCTTGCCTGGGAAATCCAATGGACAGAGGAGCCTGGCAGGCTCCAGTCCATGGGGTCGCAAAAGAGTCAGACACAACTTAGCAACTAAACAACAGTTAAGACGACCAGTCTGATTCTGTAGCAGGTTCGTGTAGAGGGACAGTGGGAGATTCAATAAAGAAATAGAAGCTGGGCTGTGGGAAACCTCAGGCAAACAGGTACACCCAATTCTCTCAACCAAGGTTTCTAACTTCGTGGCCCAAGGATTGGCTTCAAGTTCTAGTCCACGAACACCCTGTAATAAATCTTTTTTCTTCTTCTTTAATAATTTTAATTTTTGGCTGTGCTGGGTCTTTGTCACTGCGAGGGCTTTTCTCCAGTTGTAAAGCACAGGGTCCAGGGCTCATGGGCCCCTGTAGTTTCAGCTCTATGGCACAGGCTCAATAGTTGTGGCGCATGGGCTTATCACGCCACAGCATGCGGGATCTCCTCGATCAGGGATTGAACTTGAGTCTCCTGCGTTGGCAGGCAGATTGTTTACCATTGAGCCATCCAGGGAAGCCCCCTTGTAACAAATCTTGAATGTTTGTTTATAAGTGCATTTTGATCTGGGGAGAGGGTACATGGGTTTTGGATTCTCAAAATGGCTTCTGACTTAGGAAAATTTGAAAACCATTCATGAAGGCAATTGGCAGTGTGTTCTGGGTGGGGACAGGATGGGGACTGAGGCTACATAAGTTGAGCTCACTTCCCTTGAGACTTGCTCTTAACTAAACACCAGATAGTATTATGTAAACAGGTGCCATACCTCTCTTTAGGACTTAACAGAGCTATTGTTAGGTTCTAAGAACAGCTCTCTGGGAAAGCTGGTGACCCCTATTATAGAAACTAGCAGAGGATGAAGAGAGAAGAGAACCCAGTAAAAAAAAAAACAGGAGGTAAGAAGATTCAATACATTGAAATGCCATAAAAGCCAAAGGAAAAAAGTCCTGGAGAAGATGAAGGGGTTACCAGCATCAAGTTTAAGAGGAGGATTAAGAAAGGAACGAGAAAAAAAAGGTCGCTAAGTTCTATGACATTCCGTTGCACTGTTTCTGCAGTGATACAAAAAAAAAAAGGTCAGTAGTTACTGGTAAGATATCCAAACTAGAATACTTGGGAGAGAAGAGAGAGGCGCTGTTAACTATGACATGATAATTATGTCAGAGCATCAGACATAAACCAGGACTGTCCTGGATGAATGGAAATACAGTTAGTTCCCTAGTTGAGGAGGAAGTACAAGAGCCAGGAAGGCAGCAGATACCATCTGTTAACTCAAAGGACTTGGTCTTGAAAAGGAAAATAGGACATAAGTCAGAAGAACTAGTCGGGATAAGAAAGGGCTGTGTCAGCCACCTATGTGGGAGATGGGAGGACGTCGAAGGCTGAAAAGGAGAGGGAAGGAGTGGACAAGAACATCTGGTACCCTCGTCTCGTTGAACGTAACACACAAAGGGGTGGGCCCTCAAGACACTCGTGTGTGAGTGCTGACCGTGGGGACCATCCTCCAGGAAGCAGCAAAGATTAGAATAAGCCGGAGTGGAGCGGGGCCCTTCTCCCTTTGAAACGACAAGGAAGGAGAAAGGGCTTCCCGGGTGGCGCTAGCGGCAAAAAAAAACCTGCCTGCCAATGCAGGTGATGTAAGGTGTGTTCGATCCTTGGGTTGGGAAGATCCCCTGGAGGAGGAAATGGCAACCCACTCCAGTATTCTTGCTTGGAGAATCTCATGGATAGAGGAGCCTGGTGGGCTACAGTCCATGGGGTCACAAAAAGTCGGACACAACTGAAGCGACTTAGCATGCACAGAAGGAGAAAAGGAACCACCACATGACTAGAAAAGGCAGGCCAGAGCATCCTGTCAGAGATCGAGGCCTCAGAGAATGCTTTTACAAACTACCTTCATGACGGCCTTTTCTTCAAGGGAAAAACAGTAAGAACGTGAGGTCAATTCTTACGAGTTCTTTAAAGCTAATCTGCACGTAGACTGCCAGAACCAGAACAATAGGCAATCTACCCGTAGTGCAAGATGTAATTCATTCAATGCCAAGGAGTTATTTTATTTATAATTTCATTGCAGGTACAGCTTGGGGGCTACAGAGAGGTCAGAGGAACACTCGTCCAGCTAAGTTTAAACTGGGGCAAGAAAACAATGGTTGGTGTCAGGATACGAAGGTGTGACCACACTGATTACATGGCAGGGGAGAGGAAATTCTCTCAGCCAAAGGTCAGCAAGAGGCTAAATAACCAAAATGGGTTTCACCCACAGACGATTCTTAAGCTACAGCTAGGCCACTCATCCAAACTCAGCACAGGCCTGCACAAAGAAGAAGGGGAGGCTTTTTCAGAGGGCAGCAGACACAGGCCTGTACAATCCAGCGGTCCGGCGGGGTCAGTGACTGGTCAGCAGGGGACTCTCAGGAGCACGAACTCTCCAGGCATGAGTCACATTCTACAATGCAGAGCTCAGAGTATAAAGAAAATAACCAGACGGACAGATTTATTATAAAAGTCAGTTTATTTTCCCTTTCTGTGTTTCAAAAGTTTCCCTTTCTGTCAGTAATGAGCAGTTAACTGATTGGAAGTCTGCTTGATTAAATAACATTAACAAGTTCATAAACACACATTTGAGAGTATAAAGCAAGAGGTTGAAAAATTTCCCCTAACTCCATGTAAATTAGGCAGCCCTCAAAATTGCACATTTTTCGCCTGCTCACTTTCATAATTTAAAATATATATACAGGATGACCTTAAAATATTGATAATTAGTATAGAATTCACAGCCTTGAAGATGTATATTCTACAAACATCTAAATAGATACCTAGATACCTCTCAGGCCCTAGTAATCCACTGTGATTCAACATCATGTACTCCATGCACAAAAGGCCAAATGGTCTTTCCTTTTTCTCTAATTCTAGTCTTCTGCTGAGGTAACGCAAGGAACCCGGGTATGACAGAGACTGAGCCTCTGAAAATAGGGCTAAGCCAACTGGCTTCCTAGTGGATCCTAAAAAGTTCCCAGAGAACAAGCCTGGGGTTGAGTACTTCGGTTATAAATTACATCCTGGAATGTTCACAACTGAGGTACCTCATGGTCCTTGACAAGAAGCCAAAAGACTTTCAGGAGTTGAAGGTAATTCTGAACGAAGATGGAGGAGAACAGCTGACAATCACTGGAAGATATTTCCGCTTCCGGAGCTGATCGACTTCAGAGCAGACACAAAGTACTGAGCCACTGAGGATGTAGTGAGACTTTTCCCACTTAGAGTTTAACTAAGGGACTCTCTGTCCAAGACAGGCTTACGCTGGACCCAGCTGGAATGCGGTACCAGGAAGTGATGCTTCAGAGATGAGCTGCTCTCTGTAAACTCATGACCGAAGCAAAATGCAACGATCCTTTCTATTCGTGGACTGTGTCGTTGCTACCAGCCAGGCACGACCGCCTCGTGGTCACTCAAGTCCAGGCTCGAGGACAAGGGTCCAAGGTCAATAAAGCATTTACGGTTAAAGGGATGAACCTCCACAGGCCAACAGAGTTGCTGGCAGATTCACAGGCCGTTCGGTACATTCACGGAACAACAGCGATAAATAAAAAATCATTAATTCCTGTAGTGTAGAAAAAACAACCCAGCCTTGAACTGGTCAGCATCTCCGGGGGCTGACACTGCTGAAAGAGGCCCGACAATCTGAGGTTATGCTGGAGTTAAGACAAACCCCAAATAGGGTGAATTAAAAGAAGTAAGAGTCCGGACGTTCTTTTGTGGGCACAGTCACTCACTCAACACGCGAGTTTGTCGTCTTTGCATAAGAGAGCATGTTTCCCTCACTATTAATGGTGAAATAAACAGAACTGTGCAACTTGTCTGTGAAGAGAAAAAGAGCATTAAATGTGCAGTGATAATTTAATTCTGTTAGTGGTTCATCATTTGAACATAAGGAATTTGGACTATATTCTTTTTGACTTCGTACAAAGATAACTCTTCATCTTTAATGAAACAGAAAATGATTTTGAAAATTACAGTTACTGTAACAAAATACTTAATGTAACATTACAGTCTCCTCAAAAAAAGAACCTAATGAAATAATTTGCTATAAGTAGAGCAGAGAACTGATACTGGAGCTCAGATTTCAAACAGCGTTTCTTCTAACAGATTCCGTTTTCCATGACAATTTCTGGTATGATTAGACCAGCAGGTACATCAGAAGATATCTCTCTCTGCTTAGAGGGGATATCAGAAGAGGAACACAGAGTTATAGGGCCCAGCCTTTAGGAGCTAGAAACCAGTGAAGCTAAGGGAAGAATCCTTTGTGATAGAAGAGAGCATAAGCCCTAAGGCCGCTCCAGGGGATTCCAGGTGCTGAGCTGTCTCCAAGGCCCTTTGGACAAGGCTGGAGGACAATGTCTGGACTTGGGCAATGGAGGCTGCATCCAATTACGATACTCTCAACTGAGGGAAAGGTTACTAAATACACCCTCTGGTGCACGAAGCTGTCACCAGACTCTCAAGTGGACCGGTCTCGAGCACCGTGTCTCAATAACAGGTAAGAACACGTCATGTGCTTATTCAACAGAGAGTGATGTTTTAAAAGCACAAGGCCTTATTTTGTATTGGCTGTTTCCCAGAAAAGACAGAGTTTCAGCCAAGAATATCTAAGGTGCAACAGATATTTTCTCAAGAGACTCAAGGTTCATTTTAGAACTTGCACGCCACAGTGTTAATTATAGCAATGCTTCTTTTTTAACCCTACGTGGTTGGGCATACACATTTCCTTCAGAATTCCCAAATTATATTTAGTGACAGAGAGCACCCTGGAAGAGTACCCTGATTAACAGGTGGGGATCTAAGTCTCTCACCATTTTTTCTGGAATCATGAATGACAATACTCTTTAGACTCAAGTCAAGGGCAAATGTAACAGCCCTTTCCTTCCTTGAAAAATGAATGTATCTTTTAGAACAGTAAGATGCTATTTTTCACAAAAGCATCTTTAAAAGCAGTCAGTAATGTTGCTGGCTTAAGAAGTGATTTAACCTAACTGTAAGAAGAAATGAACTACGGACACATCTGACAACATGGATGAACTGCAAAATAATTATGCTGACTGGAAGAAGCCGACAAAAATATGGAGTGTATAATTCCATATATATGAAACTCAAGAAAATGCAAAGTAGTCTACAGCAACAGACAAGTGGACCAGCAGTTGCCTGGTGGAGAGAGGTGGGATGGCGAAGAGAGGGGGGACACGGGCATGACACAGGGGCAGTGAGGAAACTTTTGGGAGTGACAGACACTTCCTGCCCTGATCTGGATAACGTTTTCACAGATGTGTATGGACACATGTTAAATCTTCCGGAATTTTATATCTCAAATACATGCCATTTATTTTAAGCCAATTATTCAACAACAAAAAAAGACTACTTTGAATGTTAAAACAAACAAACAAAACAAAAAAACAGTGATTTAAGTAAATGTTTTGAACTCATTTAATTTAAAAACTACTAGGTAAAGGCTTCCCTGTTGGACTAGTGGTTAAGAATTCACCGGCCAGTAGAGGGGACACAGGTTCGACCCCTGATCTGGGATCCCACATGATGTGGAGCAAAAAGGCTGGGCACCAGAACCACTGAGCCTGTGCTCTGCAACAAAGGAAGCCACTGCAATGAGATGCCCAACGCACCACAACAAAGAGGGGCTCCTGCTCACCTCAACTAACGAAAGCCCACGCAGCAGAAAAGACCCCGCACGGCCAAAGATAAATGATAAGATAAATACGTAAATCTTTATGGAAAAAAACTACTAGTTTGTTAAAAAAAAAAAGAAGAAGGGGCACATACTTACCATAAGAATGAAAAAGTAGAAAACCCACATCCATCCCAGGTTGTCCTGGATCAAAGACACCAAATACTAAAAGGGAAAAAAAGAAATCACAATATAATCTTTTATAAATTAATAAAATGAAGTGGCTAAAAAGTAGATGAAACATGGCTCTTCTAGAATATGAGAAAGGAGTCAGGGTGTGTATAGCGTTTCGCAGTCTGCAGCGCTCCTGCACGTGCGTGCTCCCAGTTAAGCTTTACTGACAGCCTTCGTTTGGTAAGCTGGCAGAATCCAAATAAAAAATGGAATGGAAGGCCCAAGTCCAAGAGGTCTATATTTTTTTCACTTTGCTATTAAGAGAGAATGATGAACAATCTCAAGCCACTCCTGTTTAATCATCGCTTCTTCCAGTGAAAGGTACTATAACTGATGCTTTTAAAAATACTTCATCTTTTAAGCATACCACTCATTTTTCATACACTATTTGCTCACAGGATTACTGCATCACTTTGACACTCTACAGCATATTCTTTTATTTTCAATTACTAAAAAGTATCCAGTAACTTTTAACCCATTTTCTTTTTTAAAATTATGGTAAAATACATATAACATACAATTTGCCATTTTAGCAATCTTTCATTGTACATACAACTCAGCAGCACCAAATACATTCTTGTCTTTGCAGAACCATCACCATTACCTATTTTCAAACTTTTTCATCACCCCACACAGAAACTCTGCACCTATGAACTCTCTGCAAGAACTCTCCATGGCCCGTCTCCTCAGCCCCTGACAAACTCTAATCTGCTTTCTATTCCTATGAATTTGCCCATTCTAGATACTTTGTGTTAAGCAGAATCACCCAATATTTGTCCTTTTGTGTGCAGCTGATTTCACTCAACACAGTGTTGTTAAGGTTCATTCATGTAGCACACATCAGAACTCTACTCCTTTTTATGGCTGAATAATATTCCACTGCATAGATATACCACATTCTGTTTATCTATTCATCTATCCATGGACATTTTAGTTGTTTCCACCTTGTGGCTATTATGAATAACGTTGCAATGAACAATGGCAAACAAATAACTGACACTGTCTTCAAGTCTTCGGAGTACAGCATACCTGGAGTGGAACTGCTGGGTCATATGGTAATGTTTGGCTTTTTGAGTTCCATCATAGCAGTTTCTACAACAGCTGTGGGGTTTTACATTCCTACCAGCACTGAATGGAATTTCTCCACATCCTCACCAGTACTTACTACTTTGTTCTACTTTGCTTTAATTACAGACATCCTAATTAGGTGTGAAGTGGTAGCTCATGTTTTTCCTTTGCATTTCCCTAAGAGACTAAGGATGCGAAGAATCTTTTCAGGGGTTCATTGACCACTGGTACACATCTGTCATAAAGAGTTGTCCCTATGTTTTCTTCTAAGGGTTTTACTAATTCTTATTAAGAGCTTTATTAGCTCTTAAAGTTAGGTATGTGATTCATTTTGAGTTAATTCTTGTACATAATGTAAGGTAAGGGTCCAAATTCATTACTTTGCAATGTGTACATCCAGCTTTCCCAGCACCTTTGGGTGAAGAAACCACTCTTTCCCCAATGAGTGGTCTTGGTACGCTTCTCAAAACTCAGCTGACCACCGACATGATCATTTAACCCATGTTCTTTGATCACATTATTAGTAAAATTTTTAAGTGGGAGAAATTAAAGAACAACTGAGTGATTTAGCATGGATGGCCTCATGGAAAACAAAAAAGCTGAGGTGTAATCACCCCTCAGAGGAAGCACAGTGGCCCTCCAAACTCTCTGAATGCTACTTTATCTTTTAAATAGCTTTACCGACATATAATTTACATAATACTAAGCTCATATCACTCAGTGGATTTTAGTATACTTACAGAGTTGTGCAACTATCACCATAATCTAATTTGAGACCATCTTCATCACCCCAAGAGAAACCCATTAGGAATCACTCTCCAGACCCACCCAACCCAAAGCAACCACTAATCTAATTTCTTTCTCTATAGATTTGCCTATTCCGGGTATCTCATATGAATGAAATCACATAAATAGGTGGTCTTTGGTGACTAGCTCCTTTTACTTAGCATAATAGAGTTGAAGTTCATCCATACTGTAGCATCTATCAAACCTTCATTTCTCTTGAACTGCCAAATAACACTCCATTAGATGGCTGGATGGCATCACTGACTCAATGCACATGAGTTTGGGTGAACTCCGGGAGTTGGTGATGGACAGGGAGGCCTGGCGTGCTGCGATTCATGGGGTCGCAAAGAGTCTGACACAACTGAGTGACCGAACTGAACTGAAATGAATATATCATATTTTACTTATCCATTCATCGGCTGATGGACCTAAGGATGTTTCTACTTCTTAGCTATTATAAATAATCATTTGCTGTGAAACACGTTTCACTAAAAATGTTTCTGTGGACATTTGTTCTCAGCTCTCTTGGGAAAACACTGCAATTTAACCTACTGAACCTCTGTTGTGTGTCAAAAACATATTAAGCATTGGGAACGCAAAGAGGAAGGACACAGCATGGTTCTATCCTCGAGGAAGGCAGAGTCTGATACAGGGGATCAATCAGCCAGTGTGAAGCACTGTGGCAACTGTTCTACCACAGGCGTGCACCAACGGCTGTGGAAACCAGCAGGAGAAAGCAGCATTTTTCTTGGGAAGTCAAGGAAAGGCTGGGAGAACAAAGCTATTCAACGTGAATCAGGCGAGTGCTAGGGACCACGTTTATAGAATTTTTGTTTTCGTTTTGGCCACACTGTGAGGCATGTGGGATCTTAGTTCTCTGACCAGGTACTGAACCTGTGCCCCCTGCAGAGGAAGTGAGGAGTCTTAACCACCAGACCACCCGGGGGAGTGTGAAGTTTTTAACATTCAGTCATGAAGTTTGGGGTTTTATACCTCAAACAGTAAGAAATCATTCAAAACTCAACACACCAGGGGAATGAGTAAAGCGAACAATGATTTACTCCTGATTCTGCTTCTAAAACTGTGAAAGTCAGTCTAATGCTGACCCCAAGTTCCTAGTTAGGGATCTTAAGACTAGCAGGCATTCTAATTAAAAAGAAACTCCTTGAAATGTTAATTACAATCCATCCATCTGATTAATGAAGAAAACATTAGCTAAGAAGGAAAATCTAAAATACAGTCATTTCAGAAAAGGATGCCCAGTACCCTTTATACGAAGACATCTCAACAGGTGGCCAATAGCATTTTTTAGTTCCTACTCCAGAGCATGGCAAGAAAACAAAGTTCTCTTACCTTTGCTAAGTTTTCTTTTTTCGTTTTAGATTCATAATCAAATAAGCTAACACCCTGATCCTATAAATCCTTCTTTCTGCAACCATTCAACAAGTACCTGAGCGTCTCATGTGTGCCAGGCACCCTTCCTAGGAGTGGGGTGACAGCGAAACCCAAAACACTGCCCTCGTGAAGCTCATCTTAGTGGGAGAGACAGACAAATAAACACGCACTACGTGACCAGGGAGAGGTGTGCGTTCAGTTGGCGTATCTCCTGCAATGGGTTTCCCAGCCAGCTCAGTGGTAAAGAATCTACCCACCCGTGCAAGAGATGCGGGTTCAGTCCCTCAGTTGGGAAGATCCCCTGGAGAAGGAAATGGCAACCCGCTCTGGTATTTTTGCCTGGGAAATTCTATGGACAGAGGAGCCTGGTGGGCTACAATCCATGGGGGTCACAAAAAGCCAGACATGACTAACTAAACAACAACAATCTCCAGCAACATCTGCTCTTGTATTAACCGCTCATGATCAGATACCAGTGGTCCAACCCCATTAAGCGAGCAAAGCATCAATCTTCAGGGCCATCTAATGACCTCAGTGTCAAAACTACAAGCCTTTTTCCTTCCATTCTCTTTCTCCTGACTTCTCTTCATTTATGATCTGAGTAACACCCCTACCCCTCAAATTCTGGCTTCCTGTTTCTGTGACCACTGGGCATCCTCTGAGGTTTTGCCCATATTTTCTTTCCCCATTAAACATCACACCACTGCCATAGTTTCAGATATTTTACCCATGCAGTTGATTCTCAAATCTACATTTTACAAAATTAGCACTCAACGACTGAGAGTGGTATACCCCAGGAGAGACAAATACTCATGACTGTCCCAGAGAAACAATGCCTTTCTGAAGCTGAATGAAAGCAAGAAAGATCAATTTGAATGCTTCTGACAAGGACTTCCCTGGCGGTCCAGTGGTTAAGACGTTTCCAATTTAGCGGGTGCAGGTTCGACGCCCAGTTGGGGAACTAAGATCCCACACGCTGTGCAGCACAGCCAAAAAAAAGAGACAACAGTTCTGACTACCTACAGTAGGCCACTCTTAACCTAGAAGATCTCAAACTTTATCGAGTACACAGGACTCGCCAGGATGGCTTGTTGAAATACAGATCCCCAGGCCCTCCCTCAGCGAGTCCACAGTAAGCTAAGTGTTCTATACTTTAATGAGTTCCCAGATTGATTCTGACGTAAGACATTTATGAACTGTCTTTTGAAACACAGTTGTAGGAAGCAGAGGAAGCCTCTCAGGGCAGCTGCAGGGTCCATGGCAATTTCTGGAGGGGATGTGTGGGAAGATGTGTGTATGTCTGTGTTTGGAGGGTGGGAGAGCTGGGGCCTGCGTGTCAAGTGCGGGGTAATGAGAAGCATGTGTCCCTGGCCTCCCTGAAGTGCCAAGTTCAGACTGGAAGAGGAGGCGGTGGGCAGCAGGGACTGAAGGATCTGTCTTACTAAGTGTTCACTTCTTTCTAGACAGGAAGAATCTGAAGGTAAAAGTGGAGAGGATGAACTGATAAATGTCGAGGGGCCTTCCATGTTAGGTCACTAAGAACCCAAGGCTTTCAGTACAGTGCACTACAGCACGAGAGCGCCACCTACCGTGGCCCTGCAGGCGGGGGCAGGCCCTTCCACTGCTGAACACTCCCTGTCCAGCCCTCCCCGCCCTCTCACCTGGCCCACCGCAGCTCCAATGCTCCCGGTTCCATCAACGATCCCAGTGACGGTCGCCAAAGCCTCACTGCTCCCTTGGATCAGCTCCTGACGACCCAGGTCCGCAGAAATAGCAGAGCTAATCATATTAGAAGGTCCACCAATAAAGAATCCTGAAGTCAGAAACAGAACAGGTTCTTATTAAGACACTACTCATAACAACACGCTAGGAATCTATTGAGAATTACGTAAACTCTAATCCCAATACTCTAACTGGTATGTTGGAGAGAAACAGAAAGAAGGGGGCAAAATTACCTGTAAAAATGGAAACTCCCCCAGATGTAACATCTTAGCATCCACTTTCCTCTAGAAAACAGAGTGAACAGACCTCTCTAATCCGGTGAAGTGTGCTTCACTGACAACTGCCTGCACTGGTTTATCAAATTCTATTACGGCAGAGATGAGCCAGAGTACCTGAATACCCAAATTCAACCAGACAGTGAGAGAGAGAGAGAGAGAGAGGAGGAAAAGGGACTTAAACAGTGCAAGAGGTTCCATCTGCCACTGTTCTCGGTGAGGCTGTTGCAGGACCGAGCGCGGTCAGGGCCGAGAGTCTCACAGAGCAGCGGCAGCTTCAACTATCCCATGAGCTCAAATTTAAGAATAGGAGTTTTTCTATAACATGGTCCCTAATGGCACTCAACTGATTCATCTGGGGTTCAAGGGAAGAAATACTGACCAATTCCAACATAGGAGGAAAAACCAGCTATACTGGACTTTTTGAAAGTTGGAGAACTGGTTTCCAATGGGGCATTCTTCCTACACCACTTCCGGGAGTGATATGAGCGGGTGTGGGCCGCAATCAAAAATCGGAGGCAATCTCTAAGGGACGGCTTCTGCCACATCAGGACTGAGGCGGTTACGTGAGAGCAGAGAAGCAGGATCTGGGGGACACATCTTTCCTTTTACCACCTGAAAAGGCTTTAGAATAGCTCAGCTTGAAGGAGCAGTTTCCTTTTCCCTGTTTATTTACAGAGGAACAAGACAGTGGAATGGAGCCTGTTCCGTACCTGTGGCAGCCATCAGAAGCGCATTGAGGGCCTTGTCGTTTGGAGAACCTGCAAGGAAGGACAGGCACGGGGTGATGGCGTGAGGAGCGCAGCACGTGTGCCTCCACCCAACAGCACACACAGGCCTGCATTCCCATGACCTCAGAGGCCTCCCCGAGATGGCAAGCGGATACGGCTCCATCACCACCTCTCTCGACTTTTACTTGTAATGTCTGCCTCTGGCTGGTGCTCAAGCTACTGTGACTTCTAAAAGCTACAGGAAAACTCCTATCTCAGCAGCATCTTAAGGGACAGATACCAAACCTACTAATTACCATCCTTCCTCTTTTGAAACCTTGTCCCTTTTACTGTTTTATTGGCTCTAATGCTGCACCGCTGGAGCCTACCCTTGGACAAAGCATATACACTCCCAAGCAAGCTTCTAAACAAACCGACAAAGCACAAGAGACGCCAGTTTCCTCCCCAATGCAAATAAAACTACGTAATGATACTTTTACCACTGTTCACAGGACAATACAAAGATTCCATTTATGCCCTGGTGGCTGGTATCAACCACCTCCCCACGGCGGATCACTGATTCGAGGCAAGTAAATGCCTTAGTCCTAAGAGAGGAGGCAAACAGTTTAACTGCAAAGAAATACTCACGACTGTATCCAACCAGGGACCCGATGGCCAGAAGCAGACTGAGAGCTAACACCGGTGCTCTCTTCTGTAACATGTCGGAGATGAAGCCTTGCAGCGTTCCACCTTCCAGCACAAAGAGATGCAACCCAATCAACATCTCGAAATTAGCTTAGTTACCTGACTCTTGCTTACCACGTACCCTCCACCCGCTGGCAAGATCCTAACACTGGTCTATCCAACAAGAGAGCTGACTCTCCTAAAAAAATCTCCCCCATAATTTGCTTTTAGAAAGATCACCTGTCAACTCACACGATGGCAGACGGGGACAGACACCACCAGTCAGACACCAAAATCAGGAAAGATCATCAGACCCACCCTCACTGTCCCTTGCTGTTTTCCCTTCTGCGATCAGCTGTGAAGCCTTTTCTTGCCTTTTTTCTCCCCCCTGCTTTTTATTTGAAAGATAATTAATGAGACTCTGTGCGTCACAGGTTATGAGTGGTGAACATAAATATTCACTAAAATTAAATGCAGCAATTATGGTTTGGCAAAAACTAATAGGTCAAGATGTTTAAAATAATGTGGAGGATTTCCCTGGAGGTCCAGTGGCTAAGACTCTGCAATCCCAATGCAGGTGGCCCAAATTCAATCCCTGGTCAGGGAACCAGATCCCACATGCCACAACTGAAGAGTCGGCATGTGGCAGCTAAAGAGCCGGAATACCACAATGAAGACCGAAGATCTCGAGTGCTGCAACTAAGATCCAGTGCAGCCAAATAAATAAACAGTTAAAAAAAAGGAAGAAGAGGGGATGTGGATCCTTGAAGCAACACAGTCACATTCAAATACAGTCCTGTTTGGAATCTCGGGGCACTGGGACATCTGGTACACCCTCATCAGACTCTGTTCAGGAGACAGAAGTATGTGCAAGTCTTAAGGCAGCATCCTCACCTTTGGCTCTGAGTCTAAGATGAGGGCGCACAAGTTCAGATACAATAACAGCATATCACCTAAGGATACACTGTGTTTTCATGCGCTCAGGGCAGTTTAGTCTGTCCACAGATCTAAATGTGAAGACAGGCTACCAAGGTTCTGCCACAGTCATGTAGGTGGTACCGACTACCATGCGTCCTGTATTTCCATCTGGTTTTGAAGATTCCTGCTTCCCTGTTTGGGCTTCCCTGGGGGCTCAGTGGTACAGAACCTGCCTGCCAATGCAGGACACGTGGCGGCAACCCCTGAGCCAGAAAGAACTCCCGGAGAAGGAAATGACAACCCACTCCCGTGTTCTTGCCTGGAGAATCCTAAAGACAGGAGCCTGGCGGGTTACAGTCCATGGGGTCACAGAGTCAGACACAGCTGAGTGAACAGCAACTTCCTTGCCTACACTTCCAGCTACAGCAAAAAGTCACTATTAAAGTCTGCTGTGGGCTTCCCTCCTGACTCAGTGGCGAAGAATCCGCCTGCCAATTCAGGAGACACAGGGTCGACCCCTGATCTGAGAGGACCCCTCATGCCATGCAACAACGAAGTCCATGTGCCGCAACTACCGAGTCTGTGCTCTACAGCCCGGAAGCCGCCACTACTGAAGCCACGGCCCTAGGCAGGGTCTGTGCTCCGCAACAAGAGAAGCCACAGCAAGGAGCAGTCTGTGCACCTCAACGAGAGAGCAGCCCCTGTTCTCTGCAACCAGAGGGAAGGAAAAAAACCCAGGCAGCAACGAAGACCCAGCACAGCCAAAAATGACAAATAAATAAAATCAACTTTAAAAGAATGGGACGCACAAGTTCAAACACAGTAACAGCACACCACCTAAGGGCACACTGTGCTTTCACATGCGCAGGGCAGTTGAGTCTGTCCACATGTCCAAATGTAAACATTACAGAAAGGCTACCAAGGTTCTGCCTCAGCCATGTAGGTGGCACCCACCAACATGCATGCTGTACGTCTGTTTGATTTTAAAGTTTCCCACTTCCTTGCTGACGCTTCCAGCTACAGCAAAAAGTCACTATTAAAGTCTGCTGTGTACAAGGAAGCAACTGCAAAACAAAATAACCCCTGCTATTATTCCTACCTTCACGATCTGACAATCAGTACACCAAGCTAGTATGTTTCTCTTCTTCGGCTGTGGGTTATAGGTAAAATGAACATAACTCGGGTCTCTAACATACAATTTGCTTTAGAGCTAAGCGATCCCTGGGAGTATACAAAAGGCTCACACTTAAAGAGATCAGAGAGAGCAACATCCCAGTGCGTCCCAGGACAAAAGAACTGATCCCGCAACAAAGGACTGAGAAAAAAGAGCTCTATATATCACAGGGCTGCCGCAGGCTGGGTCCTCTTTTCTATGGACTTTTTTTTTTTAAGAGTTTGGCTATTTACCAGTAGGACAGTTTAGGAAAAAGGGCTGTGGAATAAGTGATAAAACTTTAAACGATGCCAGATTTCATAACCCAATAAAATCTGACTAGTGACTCACTCTTGCTAGAGGAAAAGATGCTTCACTGGCCATACCTATAATTCCTCCAACGTCGTACCAGATGGACAGCTGGTCAGCTTCGGCCTCCTTCCATCCAAAGTTGTTACTCAGATAAAAGGGCAACCAGAAGAAGAAGGAGTAATTTACTAACTTCAAGCATGCGTAGGCCAGTGAATACTACAAGGAAAACACCCAACTGTCAGTAAGGAACGAACAGCACAGCGTAACTACCGTTCTAATACAATTAAACAGCAAAACAGAACAGAAGAGCTGGGGCCGCATAGTACTTGATTTTAAAATTAAATGTTCCTATAAATTCCCATTGCCCGATTTGTCCTAGTCTTCCTCCTCTCTCCCCACAACTTAGCGTCTAGAAAGGTAGTATAATAAGCCTTGGGATTAAAACCACAGGATTACTCCCTAACTGTCCCCACTTTCTTCTCCTTCTAGCTTTCTTGTAGAAGCAAACTGGTATTTTGAACCATAAGGCAGGGCATGGACTCACATTTATTTAGATAAAGATAAAAGGTATTCATGCCACGGAGGAGCACTAACCATAAGCAAACGAATCCAGTAAACATCACAGCTTTTATTGCCAAGTAGCCAACCCTTTCAGGTTCTACTTCCTTCGAAGTTAATATGATGACCAATGCAAAGCAAAGTGACTGGATTCTAGTTCCAAAGGTCTAAGAAAAGCATCAGCATGGAAACTACTTTCATAGGGTAGTTTCTGAAAGCTCTGAGTCAAAAATGAAAGCAGAGGATCGTCACAGGCCTTGTGGCTCTTGGGTGAGGAGCAAGGGCTCCCATAACATGGCAGTGGGGCTGAGAAACCTATATTCAACACATTATTACCAGGAAATCCTGACATTCAGCATCAAAGGAAGAGGGGGAGGAGCAGAGAGACTCACTTCAAAGGGTGTCTGGCTAGTATATTCTCTTCCCTGGAGCTGCCACTTATTCCCTAGGTATCACTTGTTTTAAAGGGGCTTTCCTGGCATGACTGCCGCCCCCTAGAGAGCCAAATCTCAACCACGAGTGCATTTTGTCCAGACAGCCGGCCACAAAGACAAAGGGATTAAGTTCACTAGATTTCCTTTATGCCTATGGTGGGGAACAATAGCTTGTGAAATACAAAGGGACAGCAAGGGAGCGCCACGTTTAGTCACAACAAATCTAAGTCCTGTCTCAGAAATTAAACTCTTACCAGCAGAATATTTTAATAACTACTGTAAAAAAAATAACTAATCATTAGCATAAGAACAGGCCCCCAGGGAACATGCATTTCCCTGTATCCTTTGGTTGAAGAACTGCGGGAACTCACACTTGGGTCTGAACTCATCACGCTTAAACCTTATCTGCTGGCAAGTGCCAGTTCTCTCAGCCTGGGGTAGGGAGGAGGGAGCGGAAGCACGAAACAGGACGACCAGCAGACTCTGAATCTACTTGAGAGGTTGTATTCATAAAGCACCATTAAACCATGAAATTAAAAAGGTGTTTATTCATAAAAACTCGACATTGCAGACTTCAGGGAGGATGGACTGGTAGGCCTTCTATCCCCAGGAAGGGGAACACAAGGAAGAGCTGAGTAACGCCATAGACGTCACAGAGACTTAGTGGATAAGCTGGCAACATAACTTAGGCCTCTTAACTCCACTTCCGCGCTAGAGGCCCAAAACACCAAGACAGAAAAACTGTGGCAGAATGGACTCAGTTTAGATGTTAGGAAAAAAACCTGACTGTGGAGGTTATGGAAACACCGGAATGCACTACCCAGGGATGCTGCGGCGCATCCTGCTCTGGCCTTTTACAGAAGGGCAAACTATTTTTCTCCCTAGAACGCCAAGAACATTGGCAAAGAAGACAGACTTAACGAACCACTCAAGCCCCTCTTGATCTACTTATAATTCTATAAGACTTCAACAGGCCAAAAGGCATATATTCAAAAATACCCATTTTTGCCTTCTTACTCAAACTCTAGTATCAGGGTCAGCAAATTGGGGCTCATGGGCCACTTCCGGTCAGGCCCGCTGGTTCCATGCTGTCTGTGGAGTCCTCTGCTCTACTGAGCTGAGTGGCTGTGGCAGAGACTACGGTGGCCCCAGAGCTG
The DNA here is from genome assembly GCA_006410635.1 of Cephalophus harveyi. Taxonomy (NCBI): domain Eukaryota; kingdom Metazoa; phylum Chordata; class Mammalia; order Artiodactyla; family Bovidae; genus Cephalophus; species Cephalophus harveyi. The sequence goes on along the minus strand of SJYT01008606.1, from coordinate 147,305 downwards.
AAAACATTTACATTTGGCTCTGCACAGGAAAGGCACCAACCCCCGCACTGGGTATCAGATACAAGCTTAAGTGGTGTCAATACACAAGCTGAGGGCCACTGCTGGCGATTCCTCTGGACATATATTCCTGAAATAAAGTCTCAAAGAGAAGCTAACTGCTTCAAGGTGCCTTATCCCCGGCAGTGCTACTATCCAGGCTATGGCATCTCCCAGGCTTCAGTGGGGAGATCTGAACAGTCCTTACCGCTATAACTCCAGGAAGGCAACAAGCCTGGTAGAAGCTTATTGCCTTGACTTGGGCCACAGTATTGCCTTCTTGGATTGAATAATTAGGCTCAGCTTCATCTTCGTTTTCAGCACCATTAATTAACGGCCTGTGTGAGTCTTCTTCAAAATTTTCTTCTGTCTCGATAGCTGGGATACCTACAACAACAGCGACAGCCACACTGAGAGCGTGCCTTCCAGGTGCCCAGCACTGTGCCAAGTGCTTTACATGCACCATTACTTATGAGGCCCATGCTATTTTTATTTGCGTTTTACAGAAAAAGTTACTAAGGTTCAGAGTCCAAGGTCAATCAAGGTCACACAGCTAATGAGCAATAAACCCAGGACTCAAATTCTCCTTTATCTGGCTTCAAAGCAATGTTTTTTCAACCACATCATGCTCTCTCTCTTTCATACAGAAAAACTCGTTAATTACGTACTATTAAACTGACGTGTCTCTTCAGTAAGACTCAAAAGATAGAAGAATCATATATCTATCTGCTTCTGTGGTTTCACTTGTACGTTCTGCCTGTACGATCTGTATTTAACCACAGATAAGTATTTCACTGAATTATTCTTCTGAAGAAAAAAAGATCTGTCTCAAGAAGCGAAATTCGAAATCCATCCATGTTAATTTCAAGCCAATGTTTCCATTATAAAACCTCATTTGCAAATGAGTTTCCCTGAATCTATAAAAAGGTGAGCCTCACTCCCTCAAACATTTGCAGCTGTGCCAGGCGAGGCTGTGGCCTCAACAGGACACAAAACAGCAAGACTGCTCTTTTAATTCACTGAAAGCAGCTCACAGTTCTCCAAGGGAGAAAGAGCTGGGCTGTTCCAGCCTCGGGTTTCTCTCTGCCCGTGCTAGCAAGATGATCTGAGTAGAAAAGCAGCCTCTCTCACCGATTTCTTCCGGTGACACCAGGAGTCCAAAGAAGATGACGATCCCACCAGCAAACTGCACGGCCGCCGTCACCAGGAAGGCATACTGGGGGGTGGGAAGGGGAGAGGTGTCCTGACACATCTGGGATGCTCGTTAACCACACCGTCGTGAGAGACACACGTGGGAGGACGGGGCGCCTGAGAGCGCGCCGGGCGCCCGGCCTCTGCCAGGCCCTGAGCTAAGTGTTTCACTTGTTTTCTCACAAGTTTTTCCCAGGGACCCTGTGGAGCTCAGAGAGGATAATTAAGGTCTCCTGGACACTGAGTGGTACTGTTACAACTGGGAAGCCAGAATTAGCTCCAAGAATGGCGCTCTTGCCACCACTCAGCCGCACGCAACAGACAGTATCTGCCCTCAGTTTCCAGTTGAGGGGGGTTACACACTACACACAACATTATTTAATAGGAACTTCCCTGGTGGTCCAGCGTTAAGAATCTGCCCTGCAATGCAGAGGACATGGGCTCGATCCCTGCTTGGGTAACTAACATCCCACATGCCGTGGAGCAACTGAGCCGGTGCAACTGCTGAAGTGCGCATGACGCAACAAAGACTCTGAGTGCTGCGTCGAAGAACCCACACCGCCAAAAAACTAAATACAGATAAATTTTACAAAGGGACTAAATCCATCCATGTTAATTTCAAGCCAATGTTTCCATTATAAAACCTCATTTGCAAATGAGTTTCCCTGAATCTATAAAAAGGTGAGCCTCACTCCCTCAAACATTTGCAGCTGTGCCAGGCGAGGCTGTGGCCTCAACAGGACACAAAACAGCAAGACTGCTCTTTTAATTCACTGAAAGCAGCTCACAGTTCTCCAAGGGAGAAAGAGCTGGGCTGTTCCAGCCTCGGGTTTCTCTCTGCCCGTGCTAGCAAGATGATCTGAGTAGAAAAGCAGCCTCTCTCACCGATTTCTTCCGGTGACACCAGGAGTCCAAAGAAGATGACGATCCCACCAGCAAACTGCACGGCCGCCGTCACCAGGAAGGCATACTGGGGGGTGGGAAGGGGAGAGGTGTCCTGACACATCTGGGATGCTCGTTAACCACACCGTCGTGAGAGACACACGTGGGAGGACGGGGCGCCTGAGAGCGCGCCGGGCGCCCGGCCTCTGCCAGGCCCTGAGCTAAGTGTTTCACTTGTTTTCTCACAAGTTTTTCCCAGGGACCCTGTGGAGCTCAGAGAGGATAATTAAGGTCTCCTGGACACTGAGTGGTACTGTTACAACTGGGAAGCCAGAATTAGCTCCAAGAATGGCGCTCTTGCCACCACTCAGCCGCACGCAATCGACAGTATCTGCCCTCAGTTTCCAGTTGAGGGGGGTTACACACTACACACAACATTATTTAATAGGAACTTCCCTGGTGGTCCAGCGTTAAGAATCTGCCCTGCAATGCAGAGGACATGGGCTCGATCCCTGCTTGGGTAACTAACATCCCACATGCCGTGGAGCAACTGAGCCGGTGCAACTGCTGAAGTGCGCATGACGCAACAAAGACTCTGAGTGCTGCGTCGAAGAACCCACACCGCCAAAAAACTAAATACAGATAAATTTTACAAAGGGACACCACACGTTAATACAGGCCGCATGGAGGTGGATAAATGAGAAGCTGAGTCCCCACAGGAAACATACAGAGGAACTGAATCTGGAAGAAAAAAGCCAAGGAGGTTGAAGGAGGGAGACAGTGCTTTAGGGAATAGCTGAAAATCTTGGCAAGTGACCACCTTTCCCAGGGGGGGAGACGGGAAGCCTTCTGCACAGGGGGAGTTGAGGGCTGTGCTGGGGGTCACAAGGAAGAACAGTGTCCTTCCGACAGTCCAGGTGAGACACTGGAGAGCCAGACAGCATCAGTGAATTTTATTTAAGAGAGAATGGAGCCTGAGGTGTCAATGAGTGTTTCCAGAATTCAAATCTGGGAGGAGCCCATAGGGTGACCTGAAATTCCCACCTGAGCCAATTAGTACAATCCAGGTGTGAAGCTAAGAAAGCTGGGAAAAGGTGACTATGAACACAGTAAGGACTTCCCACTGGCCCTAACTAGACCAAAATTCTTCAAGGACCAAACACTTGGCAAGCTGTTTAAAAACTGTTACCTACTTTCTAAAAGAACAACTTACTTTCAGTTATTAGATTTGGGGTTTTGTTTTGGCCGCACTGCATGGCTTGAGGGATCTTAGTTCCCCGACCAGGGATTGAACCCACACCCTTGGTAGTGAAAGTCTGGAGTCCTAACCACTGGACTACCAGGGAATTCCCGATTATTAGGTCTTTGAACAGGCAATCCGTTGACATGAGCCATCCGATTTTTATTTGTCGAACATATAAGCGCTGTTATTTAGCTTGTAGATCCCAAAGTTTGTTCTGGAAACACACAAGCCAATACAATAGATACTCTTTAATTCTTCCTCCATTTCACATAAATGGCAACACTCAACACATGGTTATCTTCACTTCACTGAGCTCTATCCCAATCTGGACACGCAGGGCTGCCTAATTCTACTTCACAGCTGCACAGATCCCACTGAATAGGTGTTTTGTGGTTTAACTATTTCCCGTTTGGTTGACATCTGCTACCAATCTTTTGCTCTTACAAACAATGCTGAAGCAAATGCCCTTGCAGATGTACCCTTTGTATACTATGAAGTATACTCATCAGTCAGATTAGCTCACAGAGGCCGAAATGCTAGGTCAGAGCCATCATAATTCTGATGTGTTAGTCACTCAGTCGTGTCTGACTCTTCACAACCCCATGGACTGTAGCCCACCAGGCTCCTCTGCTCATGCGATTCTCCAGGCAAGAATACTGGAGTGGGTTGCCATTCTCTTCTCCAGGGGATCTTCTCGGCCCAGGGATCAAACCTAGGTCTCCCGCATTGCAGGCAGATTCTTTACCGTCTGAGCCAGCAGGCAAGCCCAGTTAAGTGACTGGGCTTTTGGCAGACATTTCTATATTGACCCCAAGAGGAGTTATTTACTCGCCTACCCGGCAATGCCTGCTGTCATCTCCTAATAAACATAAACTACCAAACTTCTGGATTTTTACCAATCTAATAAGGATATGGTGTAGGTTTTCTCTCTCTTTTTTTTTTACAGTGTAGTTTTAATTTGCGTTCCTCTACCACTTCAAACCTAAACTCCTATAAGGGCAGAGACTATTGGCTCTTTGGGCCAAGGCTCTATCCTCTACTGCCTTGGGGCACTTAAGAGGAACTTAAGAATATTACTGAATGAATAAACAAGTTCTGAGTGAAGTAGAATATCCTGTCATATGTTTACAAGCCATTTCTCTTTCCTTTCCATGAACTATACATTCAAATGCTTTACCTTTCTTTCTGTGTGTTATTAGTCTTTTTCTTTATCAATCTGTGGGCACTCTTTATACATTAAGGAGATTTGCTCTTAATCTGTAACATGAGTTGCAAGTACTTTTCCCCACATGATTATATGTCTTTAGACTTAGGTGTTTTCCCATGACTAATTTTTTTTTAATGTGTTTTAATTTACCATAAGCTTGTCCACTCTTAACACAAACCTTTCCTCTCCCAGACACAGCACTAAGTCATTTTAAATGGTCACAGGATTACTTCCTAAAAACAAAACATATATTTATATACTGAAGAAAAAGCTAGGAAAAAAAAACACCTACCTCATAACCATACTGCAGAACAGAAGAAGCTAGACATGCGCCCAAAATATTGCCCACGGAGGCACAGGCACTCCAGAGACCAAAAACAACTCCTCGCCTAGGATGGGAACAGAGCAGAACAGAAGACAACATCATTAGCACGGGTTCTGTGTGCAGCTCAAGTGCAGAATGGCCAAACAGTGCAGGCTCCCATGACACAGAATCAATGTTCCATTGCCATGTGTGTTTTTTCCCAAAGTACACCCAAATGGCAGAACACTTAACTGGGTAGCTCTCTTCTTCTAAGATTTTATTATACTAAAGCTCAATTTGGGGCTCACGGAAAGACACTATTAAGAGAATTTAAAAAGACAAGCTCCATGGATTGGGAGAAACTATCTGGATACCACTTATCTGACAAGACTTGCTGCTGGGATATAGAAATCTCAGAACGCAATACTGTGAAAGATAAACAATGCAATAAAATTCTAAGGAGTGTTAAATCTATAATCATCTCAAATACAAAGTTTCTGAAAAGGGGGCCAAGATTTTAATGAATGCTTTACACACACACACGTAAAATAAGATGCAAACAAGCACACAAATGGAGAAGGAAATGGTAACCCACTGCAGTATTCTTGCCTGGAAAATTCCACGGATAGAGGAGCCTGGCAGGCTATAGTCCATGGGGTCGCAAGAGTCAGACACCACTTAGCAACTATGAAAAGATGCTCAGCATCATCAAACATCAGGGAGACGCAAATTAAAATCACAACAAGGTATCACTACACACCTAACAGAAGAGCAAAGTCAAAACACACTGAGCATACCAAGTGTTGGCAAGGGTGCGTAGCACCTAGAACCCTCACACTCTGCTGGGAGGAATGTAAAGTGGTTCAACCACTTTAGAAGAAATCACCAGTTTCTTAAAAAGATAAACATGCTCCTACCATAAGATTCAGCCATTCTACTCCCAGGTATTTATCCAAGGGAACGAAAGCAAGTGTCCATACAAGGATTTGTGAACAAACAAGCACAGTGGCTTCAACAGTAAAAGCCAAAAACTAAAAACCTAGATGTTCACCAACAGCTAAACAGATAAACTGTGATACAATGGATGACTCCCTAGCCATAAAAAGGAATGAACTGTCGATGCAGACATGGATGAATCTCAACAGTACTGTGCTGAATGGGAGGAGAGAGACATGAAGACATACTGCAGGGACTTTCCAGGTGGTCCAGAGGTGAAAACTGCGAGCTCCCAATGCAGGGGGTACCAGTCTCATCTCTGGTTGGGGAACTAAGATCCCACATGCCATGAGGCACAGCCACAAAAAAGTCAAAAACAAAAACGGAGAGGGAGACAACACTCTACAGGGAAGCAGCGTGTTCAGGAGCCACTTCCAGCTGTGCAGAGTGACCGCCAGCAGCTCACAGCCCGGGCTCGATGCTCTCATCTGGAAAGCGCTTGCTCCTCAGAGGCCTGGCTGCAGTGGCAGATTGACAGTGGGCCCTGCACAGGTGTGTCTACCAGTACTGCCAGGCTCGACGCGTTCTAAGACACTGTGATCCCAGGACTTCCCTGGCGGTCCAGTGTTTAAGACTCCCAGCTCACAATCCAGGGGACACGGGTTCGATCCCTGATTGGGGAACTGAGATCCTGTATCCTATATGGCGAGGCATTAAAAAACACAATGACCCCTGACAACGGGAGGAGGGATATGACTCACACATGGTAACAGCTTTTCAGGGCAATGTCTTCAGTAGATCATTTAAATTTTTTCACTTGGAAATCAAATGATTTGAACTAAACTATCTCTACATTTTCATCAGGACGATAACACCCCAAGCCTTTAAAACACAAAACCTACCAAGAGGATCCTAGAGAGAAGAGCAAAGGTCAGGGTCTGAAGAACACGCTGATCAAAGACATTTCAGAAGAAACTGGCTGAAAACAGCTGTGACTGTAAGCTGTCACGGTGTTACTGGTACTTTGTGGTTTACTGCTACATTTCACAGGAAGAGACTGCGTCAAGTGCAGAAGCATCAATTTCACTTACTAGTTGTTACTCGCTTAAAAACAGAATGTCTTACTTTCAAAAGTGAACTATAATTAATGGCTTTCTTGAACGTGCTGTTTGTCTTTGTGACTGAAAGAGAGAAATACTGAAGAGTTAAGAATGTCCAGTCACTGCTACCCAACACCCAGTGTCATCCAATTTGGAAAAGCTCAGATAAGGATTATCTCAAAATGATACATGTCCAAGTGATTATCGTAAAATAACAGCATTTCAGGTGGTTTTGCCTTTATTTCTCTTTGTTCATTTGAAATAGCTGGTTTCACGACAATAATCAAGTAGCCTTGGTATAATTTTCAAAAATCATAAATGGAAGGATGATACCTTAAAAATTTTTAAACAAATAAACAGCACACACACAGCATCACCTACTCCAAAAGAAAACTAAAGTATAAGAGGGGAGGGACTTCCCTGGTGGTCCAGGGGTTAAGAATCCACCTTGTAATACAGACGGTGTGGGTTCGATCCGTGTTTGGGGAACTAAGATCCCACATGCCGCAGAGCAACTAAGCCCGCGCACCTCAACTACTGAAGCCCACGCCCTCTGGAGCCCACACACCACAACTAGGCCGTTCCTGCACTGAAAGGAAACATCCCACTTGCTGCAAATAAGACCTGGTGTAGCCAATAAATAAATAAAGTTTTTAAAGTATCACTGGGGAATTAGTACCTCTGAAAATCAATTCTATTAACCCAGTGACAGCAGAGTTGGAAAGAAACATAAATCACTAGCACAGGGCTTCCACTAGTGGTACAGTGGGTAAGAATCCACCTGCCAATGCAGGGCACACAGGTTTAACCCCTGGTCCAGGAAGATTCCACGTGCTGAGAAGCAAGTAAGCCAGTGCGCCACAACTACTGAGCCCGCGCTCCAGAGCCGAGAGCCCCGACTACCGAAGCCTGTGCCCCGACAGCCTGGGCCCTGCAACCACAGAAGCCACCACGAGCAGCCCAGGCCCCGCAACTAGAGGAAGCCCACGAACAGCAACAGGACCCGGTGTACACAAAAATAAGCAACAGGATTAAAAAAAGAAGAAATCACTAGCACGCTGAACATAACATTACTTCACAACAAATACAGATCATTATCGACAAGCACCATGACTCCCATTAGGAAACTGGGGAAGCTGGAAAACCGAGAGGAACTGCCTAAAGCATGCGCTCATCACCACGGCAGGTGGGTAATACCTGCTGGGTACACCGGCCCCTACATAAGAGAGTAAACAAAAAGAGCTATCAATGAAATACATGTGTGCGTCACAACACATGAATATTTTACCCAGGACAAAAGCTAGAAATCCAAACTAACAGTCCCTGAAGGCAAAGAGTCATAAATGATGATAAACATAAAGGCAGAGTGTCACAAACGTAATGAGAAACAAAGCCAAGTCTTTGGGAATCTCTACTTACTTTCCCTCCTGTAGGTTAAGTATGGGTCTTCCTGGGTGGCCCAGAAGATCCGTCAGCAGGTGCCCATCCATATGCCATGGCCCCCATCACACACACCACCTCACATACAACTGATAAATAACAGAAGGTTTGGGGGGAAATGGCCAATTTAACTAAGGCCCCAAGTCTGGCATTCTTCATCTGCATCTTCTTAAAGCCTGTGTTCTGTGACTCTAGCCAAGTCCCAAGGACAACTTCTGAGCTCAGTTTCCTTATCTTTAATTTTAGAAGGTCAAACTAGATTACCGAGTCTCAAAAACAGGGAAGGCAAAACTCACAGGAAGATACGTGATGAGATGGCATGCAAGATTTCTATTACTACAATGTGTTATCTGTGTTCTCTAAAGGAGAAATCTGAAAAAAAAAAACAACTGAGATGCACTGCCTCAGCCACACTCAAAGTCTGACCATAGTCAGAACAGTGCTGCAAACGTGTCTCACGGACCAGACCTTCGCTATAGAGTCCACACTGTCTCCAATGCCCACTGATGTGAAACCTCCTGTCTCTGCTATTCTAAACTTCCTAAAATAAAGGGAAGACATGGGTGGTGTTGAAAAGATCAAGTGATGGGCAGCTGGACACAGAGGGGTAAGGGGAGTGGGGAGGGACGAACTGGAAGAACAGCACTGACGTACATACACTGCCAAGTATAAAGCTGACAGCCGGTGGGAAGCTGCTGTATGACACAGGGCGCTCATGCTTTAGGGTGCTGCGATGACCTAC
>SJYT01008606.1:85605-138046 GCA_006410635.1 Cephalophus harveyi | reverse complement strand
GGGAGGGGATATGTGTACACATACGGCTGATTCACTTCACTGTAACACTGCAAAGCAATTATACTCCATAATAAAATTTTTAAATAAAAAAAAAAAAGGGGATAGAGAGAATTGACACTGACAAATCTGAGCAATCGGATATTAAAACTACTATCAAACAGAGAAATGAAAGAGGAAGAAAGTGGCATACCCAGCTTTCCCAAACCAGTTGCCCATGACAGCAACGACGCAGGGCCAGCCGGTGGACTGCAGCAGGCCATTCACGATCCACAAGCTACAGTACAGCCCCTTGTTGTAGAAATGCAGCCATTCCGTGACAGTGCCAAAGACGAACACCTTAGGGAAGAAGGAGGAACAAGATGCGTGTCACATCCACATGGACACCCCGACTCAAGACCCTCCGTGATAGACACGTTCAATGTCTCAGAAACTCTTCAGAGACTCTTCAGATCAAGACATGCATCAAACCACCCCTGACCAGAGAGGCAGAGACGGCAAACAGCATAAAACGCAGCAAGGGCCATCCCTCCAGCTTGCATCTTCCACTCTAAAAGATTGAGTCCCCATTGTGTGACCTCATCTTACATCTATTTCCCTTTCTTCTTGTTTATGGAAGACGGTAAAAAAGACTACTGGAGTTCACGTGTGTTGATTTCCACCAGAACATGTGTAAATTTCCAGGCACACTGTGGGGCCAGAAAGCACCAGCTATTTTTACTAGCCGTGGCTACTGAGTGCATCAGCATAGCTTGTGACTGACTCAGTCATTCGGTGGCATGTATCAAGTGACTGCTTTTTTCCAGGCGTTCTGCTCGAGGTGGGCGTTTTATTTGTAGTCCATCTCCTCTGGGAATGTTTGGCGTGGGTTTAAAAATGGTGTATGTCTAATACTGTATGATTCCAGTTACATGACATTGTGCAATGAGGGAAGCCATACGGAGAAACGGGCAGCAGGTGCCAGAGGCCGGGGACGGAAGGCAGGCGGCAGTTACACGACTGTAGTCACTTGCCAAAATTCAAACACTGTGCACTGAAAAGGGGGGGTGTACGGACAGACTTCAGCTTTTCTAAAAGTGTGTTTAAAAAAAAAAAAGAAAGAAAACACTGCGTTGGCCAAAAAGTTCATTTGGGTTTAGGGAAAAACCCTAAACCAGGTTTTAAAACAGTCTGTACATATATGTGGGTGAGCAGCTATGAATAAAGTGCTTCAATCTCTGAAGTATAAAGGAAAATAATTTTTTCCCCATACACCAAGGGCAGACATTGAAAAACAATTAATAGAGTCTAACTAAGCTCCATGCTTTTATTCAATCAACAAATGCTTGTGAACAAATACAGAAGATTCTAATATGGATCCTGCCCTCTGGAGCACTGAATACGCCAAGAACCATTCTAAATGCCCCCACACAGTGACTCACAGGACCCTCACTGCAACCTCAGGTGCAGGTATTGAAAAGCGGAGCCTGAAGCACGGAGAAACCACAGCTGGAAGCTGCAAGGGAAGGCCTGAAAGCCTGGCAGTGCAGCCCTGCGGAGTCTATGGGCCCCACCACCCTGCTGAAGGCTCCTGGGGGCAACAAGGCTGACCTGAAACAAGCAGGCTGAGCAGCCGACAAAGGAAGTGCCTCCATGGAAAGTCAGGGGCGGGGGCTCAGGACAGGGAGTGACAACTTCCAAGAGACGGGTGGATAAAGTCAGGCATGAGGAAACAAGGGTCATCTGGCCAGTGACTCGAAGGAGATGCTGAGTGAGACTATGAAGAGCTGAGCGGAGGACACTGAGGGCAGCAAGAAGAGCAGGAACAACAGCAGTGAGGCAGAGAGGAGCAGATTCGTGACGGCCGCGGAAGGCAGCTTGGTGTGGGAGAGCAGAGGGCTGACATGCAGGGCAGACGCGACTGCAGAAGAGAGCTGGGACCGGGTTCTCGAGAGCAATGGACGCCACTCGAGTTATGCTGTGGCCTTTGTTGGTGACTGAGAATCAAGGAAGGGGTGTGATTACAATCACACTCTCAAGATGTCCCTTAACCAAAAAGGCACCCAAGAGATCAGAAAACCAAGGATTCATTTTATTATTCTATTCCATAGACAGAAGTAGGGGGCTTGCTTGGATTCTAAAATTCCTGGCCAAGATAACAGTAACTGGAATGAAAACAACAACACTTTTCAACTTACCACTAATGCAGAAGAGCACATGCCAAAAGACAGAACCCATCGCAAATTCAGCCGATCCCCGACGATACCGCTGATGAAAAGGCCCTAAGAAGAAAGCATTTCATTTTACAGCTCTGGGTAACAACACAGCCTGGAAAAAGTATGATACATTCCAAAGCAAATGACGCAAACAAAATACAAAAATTAAACCTCACTCTTGTGCTTAGCCTAACTTCTGTATCAGTTTCACCAGCGTTTCAAGAAATGACAACTGCTTCTGCAACACTGTAAACATTTCATGCACCAAGACTGTAATTCAGTGCAAATTTTCCTCCTATCTGATCCCCCTAACTGCCTGAGACACCTAGGGGAAAAAAAGAATAATTATAATAAAACAAGCACAAAAATACACTGCATCTTCTAGAACAGATGAACTCCAATATCAGTGTCTGCTTTCCCAAAGGGATTCGTCTTAGCTATTTGCATTCTGAATGAAGATGTTACAACATGTCCCACAGAACAGAAGCGACGGGGCCACGTGCCCTGCCTGCTCATCTAACCCTTGGGCTTCATCACACCAGGAGGCAAGGAGCACAGGGAGGCACAGACGGTAATTAGCTGAAGATAAGTACAAGTGTTCTGCCTTCTGCTTTCCTCCCACTGAGTGGTAGGAATTAAAAGGCTGAGCTCATGGCAGGACTTTCCGGGCTTCCCTGGTGGCTCAGACAATAAATAATCCGCCTGCCAGTGCAGGAGACCTGGGTTCGATCCCCTGGTTGGGAAGATCCCCTGGAGAAGGGAATGGCAACCCACTCCAGTATTCTTGCCTGGAGAAGTCCATGGACAGGGAAGCCTAGCGGGCTACAGTCCATGTGGATGCAGAGAGTCAGACACAGCTAAGCAACTAACACACACACACACAGCAGGAAGGCAGACCAGAAAGCTAAGGGCAACACACTTCAGGTTTCTGCCACAAATATGTAAAATGAATAAATGTCTTAACTAAATACATGAATTCAGATACAGGTGTTTCTAATAAATTGACTACATTATACATATAATAGATATATTGTGGCTCAGCTGGTAAAGAATCTGTCTGCAATGCAGGACACCTGGATTCGATCCCTGGGTTAGAAGTTTCCCCTGAGAAGGGAAAGGGGCTACCCACTCCAATATTCTGGATGCTGGCCTGGAGAATTCCATGGACTGTAGAGGCCATGGGGTCGCAAACAGTCAGACGTGACTGAGCGACTTTCATACACACACACACAAGAGAAAATTTAGATGATAAACATCATAATAAATGTTTCTCCCTCATTACTGTCAACCTTTCGGCACCCACCAGAGTTAGAGAAGATTTTACGTTCTAAAGCTCCAATTTACAGGGTGTTATGCTATACACAGGGTTTTCCTGGTGGCTCAACAGTAAAAAAAAAAATCTACCTGCCACTACAGGAGATAAGGGTTCAAATCCCTGAGTCAAGAAGATCCCCTGGAGTAGGAAACAGCTACCCATGCCAGTATTCTTGCCTGGAAAATTCCATGGATGGAGGAGCCTGTGGGGGTACAGTCCATGGGGTCACAAAGGAGACAGACACGACTGAGCAACTAAACAACCACCACCTTATAGTAAAGGCAGAGAAGAAAATCTCTCAATTGTGTTTCACATTAGGGACCTAATTTATTCTGTACCGCTCCAAATGCCCAGACAATACCTGAAAGCTACAGAACAAAATGCAGCTCAACATAAAGAGCTATGATCCCTTTTTTTTTCATTTTGCCGCACCACACAGTAGGTGGGATCTCAGCTCCCTGACCAGGGATCAAATCCCCATCCCCTGTACTAGAAGCACAGAGTCTTAAATGCTGCACAGCCAGGGAAGTCCAGATCATTGATTTTTTCATGGCACATATCTTTTATCTCCTAAACCTATTTAATCCTATAGACAACTATATTATCATCATAACTCTATAGATAAGGAAACAATCCAAAAAGAAGTTAAATTCCATTTTGATACTGAGTATCATAGCTACTTGCTAGCACTGAGCCACCATGAGACCACAAGACTTCCTCTAACACTTCCTCAAAGGCTGAAGGAGAAGCACCACTGGATGGGATTCGGTACCGAAAAGGCTGGGCTGAAGGATCCAACGTCTGCTCCAACTGTGTGTGTCTGTAAGCTTCCTCTTCACAGAAGGGATATTCTAATAATTACCCAAATAAGCACGTGGAGATGACGTTGGGACTTTCACCCAGTATTTCACATCACATGCACGGCTGCTGCTATTTAGTTGCTCAGTCGTGTCTGACTCTTGGTGACCCCATGGACTGTAGCCCGCCAGGCTCCCCTGTCCTCGGGATTTTCCAGGCAAGAATACTGGAGTAGGTTGCCATTTCCTTCTCCAGGGGATCTTCCCCACCCAAGGATCAAACCCTCATTTCCTGCTTGATAGGCAGGTTCTTTACCACCAAGCCACCTCTGCAGCCACCAGATGTTCCCGATGACCAGTCAGGGACTCCGGCTGCCCGATTCCAGGATACTACCTCAGTCAGAGCTGGCCCGGTCACCCTCGTGTGGTTCTCCTGCTCCCTTCCAGCCTCGCCACCCAATCCTTCAACTTCCCCAGCTGGAAATGCAGGAACCCCTTTCCTGGGGCCCAGCTCAGTCTTTGCACCTCATCAACTCTCCCTGTTCTCTCTTGCCTGTCCTCATCAACTCTCTTGATGATTTTCATCCAATCCTGAAAAAAATCATCTATACGCCAAGGGCTCCGAAATCTCGACCTACACTCCTATCTCTGCTCTTCTCGAGGTCCTTCCTGGCCATCCTACCTATGGGACAAACTCACTCCCTGCCCGGCTCTACTCCACAGCACTTACCACCTTTGAACACGCTCAGTCACGTCCTTCCTTATGGCATTGTATTACTGTTTGTCTCTCTTAGTTCCCAGTCAAGAACAGAAGCTTTTTAAAGGTCGGGAGTTTTCCTGTGCTGCTCACTGATGAATTCCCCTCAATGGGAAACCACAAGGCATACACTAGGTGCTCTCGAAATATCTGTCACATGGATGGATGGATGGATAGATGGATGGACGGGAAGGACACAAAATATAAACTCCAGGGAAACTGAGCTCTCCTCAGTCAGCACATTCAAAATCCCTCACCAACTTGGTAAGACGTGGAGTCATTTATGTCTTTCCTCAACAGAAAGGCCTAGTGTTCTAAAACTTACCACGGCATAGGAGAAGAGGAAAATGGTGTCCAGCGTTCCGAGGAAAAGAGTGGCTTCCTCTGCACTGGGAAACAAATGGTTGCTGCTCCAAATCTGCGGTCACACAACAAGAACCTGTTAAGACTCATTGGGCCAAAGCACCTTCTGGAACCACCTCCGCCCACCCTCACGGAAACCTGGGGAGGTTGCAAAGAGCAGCTCAGCGCTCTGTGCCTAGGAAACCCATGCACAAACAGGTCCATGAGGCCACAACGATCTGCATAGTAACACTAAAATGCTATCTGCTTCTTCCCTTTTAACTGTTTTACTGATGGTGCAAAAGCAGTGGTGGGCAAAACTCCTGTGCCTGGGCATGGATGGAGGCAGTTACACCAAACTGTACTATTAAGCACTGCATCTTTTACTGCCTCGCAGTGCCCAAAAAGGGGCAGTTTCACTGAAAGAAGGTCCTTGGCACATACTAGACGCTCAGTAAATATTTATCAAGCATTAAAAATTATCAATCTTACTAAATCTAGCCCGAGTCCCCACTCCCCTTTTTTAAAAATAATCTGTGCCATTAAGAAGAAAATATGCATCTAGCACTCAGCACACCAAAGAAAGACATCTGTTTTGAGAAAACTGTGAGTTGCAGGCTGGAATGTCATTTTTCCTTGAAAGAGTGACTGACAGACAAAGGCTAGTTATTCAGATTTGGGTTTCTGGCAGATATTTCCTCCAAAAAGAATGAAATGAGCCTGTCACTTCCAAGACCCATTCAAAGGACAAGACAGACAAATGGATCTTAATGTAAGAGGATAAAAAAGTTAATTAATATAGTTTCAGATTCCACATTGTCACTAACCTTTAAGAAATTGCCTCTTGTCAAATTCTGGTATAGTATCAAAGACAAATATCCACAATTAACTAAAAAGGCTATTAAAATACTTCTCCCCTTTCCACTATGTATCTCTGAAAGCCAAACTCTCTTCATACCCTTCAAAGGCTCCTGCTACAACAGATTGAATTCAGAAGCAGACATGAAAATCCATTGTCTTCTATTAAGTCAGACGTGAAGAAATTTGCAAAAATGTAAGTCAGTGTCACTCTCCTTAGCAAATGATTCTTTTTGTTGTTTTGAAAAAATCGTTTTTCATAAAATGTTATTTATGTTATTAACATGTTATGGGTTATTTAGTTCATTTTTAAATAACTTAAAACCAATGTATTTTTAAAATGTCTTGGTTTTAATTTCTGAAACAGTAAGTCTCCATAAATACAAACTCATAGCTCTTTGGGATCTCCAGATCAAGGAGTTGTACTAAATGGTTTCTCAGATAGGTTATTATAGGAAAAAAAATTTGGGGATCTCCCTGGTAGTCGAGTGTTAAGACTTCGCCTTGCAATGCAGAGGGTGAGGATTCGATCCTTGGTCAGGGAGCTAAGACCCCATAAGCAGGCTAAAAAGCCAAAATGTAAACCAGAAGCAATACTGTAACAAATTCAATAAAGACTTTAAAAGTGGCCCACATCAAAAACAAAAAATCTTGTAAAACAGAAAACTTTCTGACTTCAGAATATTAAAAAGAGGGCCTTCCCTAGTGGCTCAGAGGTAAAGAATCTGTTTGCCAGTGTAGGAGACATGGGTTCGATCTGTGATCCAGGAAGACTCCACGTGCCGTGTGCCACAACTATTGAGTCTGTGCTCTACAGCCCGCGAGCCACAGCTAGCGAGCCCGCGTGCCGCAGCTGCTGAAGCCTGTGAGCCTAGAGCCCCGACGTGCTCTGCAACAAGAGAAGCCACCGCAGTGAGAAGACCGTGCCCCGCAACCATGGAGTAGCCCCTGCTCTCCACGACCAAAGGAAACGCTGGCACAGAAGCAGAGACCTAGCACAGCCAAAAATAACATAACTCAATAAAATGATTTTTTAAAAAAAGAATATTAAAGAGAAAAACCACAAGCAGCAACTCTGAAAATACATCATTGCTTCACAGAAAGAAAAATCCCCAAATTGTCAAGAGAATATATAAACTGTGATTGTAGGCCAGTGACTCATTTCTGTGTGGCTTCTGCCATCTGTCTTGTTATTGATACCTTAACACTCACTCTGCTTTCAGGAACAGAAGAGACACTCACAACTGAGACCCATCAGTATGTCAAGGTGACAACGTGGGGCCCTAAATACTTCCAACGAGAGTTGCCTCACCATCTTTCCCTCGAGCCACAGCTCTGACTCCTGATCCCATCCAGCCTCAACAGGACCCAGGATGAAGCCCTGTGGGGCACAAGCCAACGTGAGCCAGAGCTCACATCCGAGCAGCTGCTCCAGGTTTCAAGGGTTTTTTCTTCACTCTCACGAGAAGCCACCGAAAACTCCCTGCAGGTGTGGCTGTCACAAAAACGGACCGATTTTAAACGGCTTTTTTCTGCTTCACTGCCAAAATTCAGCTGAAGATACTAGTGACTGCCTCCTTCACAAGTGCAAACAAATCCCAAAACTAAAAGAAAAAAAGCAGGTTGAACAAAAAGATTCAGAAAATAGGATGAAAGAAAAAAGGCTGGTGAAGAAAGTGTACATGAATAATGCAGCTCCAATCAAGACAACTATACTAACAGGAGAGAAGATAACTGTCTTGAGGAAAACTGTGTGGGTCGCAAGGTGAAAGGTCTTTTTTGCTTGTAAGAGGGGCTGACAGATGAACTCTAGTTATTCAGATCTGTTTACTGGCTGGTATTTCCTTAACAGAGAAGGAAACGAGCCTGAAAGCCACCGACAGGGTGACTGGGAGTTGCCAGCCTCTCACGCTGGCCTGCACCTGCACAGCTGCCGCGTGGAGGGCCGGCCTGAGGGGCCTGCGCGGCGGAGCCTCTTCTGGCTCTCCTTGTGGGGGAGGGCCTGTACTGAGCTTCAAGGATTGCTACGCGTTGGGACACTTCCTGGAAGCACGGAAGGTCGCGCTGTGGGTTTCCTAAGCGAGAATGTTTATCACAGAGTGACAGCTCTGCATGGGGGTGGGGGAACTTCTGACATGAAAGAGCTTCCTGAAGCGGTGCACAGAGGATGAGCTGAAGCTGACGTGTGTTCAGGGCTCTGGTATTGGATG
The DNA here is from genome assembly GCA_006410635.1 of Cephalophus harveyi. Taxonomy (NCBI): domain Eukaryota; kingdom Metazoa; phylum Chordata; class Mammalia; order Artiodactyla; family Bovidae; genus Cephalophus; species Cephalophus harveyi. The sequence goes on along the minus strand of SJYT01008606.1, from coordinate 129,575 downwards.
CCGTGAGAACCGGAGGTAAGAGCATCTGTGGTCAAGGTTGAGCTGGAATGCGGAGGGCACCTTGAATCCCGCTTTAGACTGGAGAGAAGTTTAGACTCTCATGTTGGAAGGACTGTGCTGTCTGGAGTGGTAAGACTTTCTAATTTAATAGAAAAGAAAATTCATGGATATAAAAAAAATTGTTTATAAGTTTCAGTCAAGTTGTCCTCAAATATTAGATTCAACCATTTCCTCTCCATTATCTATAAACATAGATTTTATATTATGTGCTTTTACTATTTCCAATGTTTGCCCATGTCCGTGGGATCCATTATAAAGTCTCAAGGTACAGAGACTGCGCCTGCTTAACGTCTTTTGTAAAGCACCTAAGACAGCTATACATAAACATGACAGCTATAATAAGTACTCTATGAAGACACTATTTAGGGTACTTAAGAAACACTGAATAACATATATAAACAAAACATTTTTTAGATTTTACACTTACTTCTGGTTCTAAGAATCTTTCCATTTTGGACGAGAAAGAAAGGCTCGGAGGGAAGCTAGAGTTAAGACAGTTATAGACACAGAAACACAGGAGGAGTGAAAGTAAATACTGCCCTAGCCACTCTGCTCCCAGTAGCAGCCTTCAGGAAAGAAAAAAACCTGGATATTTAAGTCTAAAAGGGAATGGAAAGCTGGCACTGTGCCTGCTTAACGTCTTTTGTAAAGCACCTAAGACAGCTATACATAAACATGACAGCTATAATAAGTACTCTATGAAGACACTATTTAGGGTACTTAAGAAACACTGAATAACATATATAAACAAAACATTTTTTAGATTTTACACTTACTTCTGGTTCTAAGAATCTTTCCATTTTGGACGAGAAAGAAAGGCTCGGAGGGAAGCTAGAGTTAAGACAGTTATAGACACAGAAACACAGGAGGAGTGAAAGTAAATACTGCCCTAGCCACTCTGCTCCCAGTAGCAGCCTTCAGGAAAGAAAAAAACCTGGATATTTAAGTCTAAAAGGGAATGGAAAGCTGGCACTGCTCTCCACCAGGGCAGGTACGGAAATACAAAGATCCCCAGGTAAGTCAGAACCTGACTTCTACATAACAATCCATCTAAACTGCTGAACCCACAGTTTTGAACACATCAAAATTTGTTGTTGTTGTTCAATCGCTAAGTCATATCTAACACTTTGAACTCGGTGGACTGCAGCACATCAGGCTTCCCTGTCTTTCATGATCACCCGGAGTTTCCTCAAACTCATGTCCATTGAGTTGGTGATACCATCCAACCATCTCATCCTCTGCTGCCCTCTTCTCCTTCTGCCTGAAATCTTTCCAAGCATCAGGGTCGTTTCCCATGAAACCTATTTTAATAAGTGGCAATTAGAATAAGTAAGTAAATTAATATCTTAGCAGGAAAGTTAATCCAAGTTCAACATGTACTAACAACGTGACCTGGTTCCTGGCAGGAGTTACACGGCAGACCTGGTTCGTATCCTTAAATGGATCTATCTGGCAAGGCTGGCCCCTGGAACCTTGGGACTTGGGAAGGTCCCCATCATTCCCTGCTAAGAGTGGCGCCCTGTGCCTGCACTGCCTGTCCCAATAATATGGTTTTGTGCTGAACACTTGCTTTTATTATGGGAATGTGGGGTTTTCATACATGCCAGGCAGAGGATGCCGGTATGATAAGCCCCAATAAAAATCCTGCCAAGAGTCTCCAAGGGGACTCCCTGGTAGACAATACCTCACCGGGGTGTCAGGATTTGCTGCTAGAAGAATTAAGCACAGCTATGATGCAGACAGTCAGATATGACTGAGCAACTAAGTGAATACACACACACACACACACACACACACACTGAGCGACTAAGTGAACACACAAACACACACACACATGCACACACGCACACAAGGCTCTTGGAAGGTTTTGCCTGCTTTCCTCTAGACCTGACCCTATGTGTTTTCCCTGTGCTGACTTTGCTCTGTATCCTTTCACAGTAATCAACGATAGTTTTGAGTCATTTGCTGAGTCCTGTGAGTCCCTCCAGTGAATCACCAAATCTAAGGGTGGTCTTGGGGACCCCCAATCAATGACCTTAAAAACAAAGGCAGTATAACCAAAACTGTAGTGCCTAAATCAATCCTGTTATTCTATATACTGATCAGCCTGTATCTGAAATAGCACATTTAGAGCTTGGTGTCACAAAACTATAGTTGAAAAAGAAGCACAGATGTTCTGCCTAAACAGGACAAATTTAGAGAGACGGATTTTCCGCAAATATCTGAGAGGCAGCAAGAATCAACTTAGTACACAAGGCTCAGGATAAAACCTAAGATCAAAATTAAAGAGAACACTCTCCCCTTAGCATAAGAAAGAACTTCTGAATAATGAGAGTTAAATAAAAATGCAATTGTCCACCTGAGAAAATAAGGAGTTTCTTCACCCTGAAGTACTAAAGCAGAAGTTGGGTGGTCACCTTTCAATGATGGTTAAGAAAGAATTTTATGCTGGCTGAGAGGTTAGAGCACATGACCTCTCTTAGCCACTTCATCTTTAGGGTTAATGACACGTCAGTGAATGATCAAACGTACTCACTATACACACAGCACTGGTCAAGCCCCAGTCAAGAAATCTAGCCATTTAGTCTTAAAAGCTTGCCTTTCGAAAGTCATAGTCAATAAAAGAGTTCAAAACTCAGTACTTGGGTGCAACCTCAAAAATGACACAATGATCGTGGTTCATTTTCCAAGGCAAACTATTCAACATCACAGTAATCCAAGTCTATGTCCCAACCACTGATGCTGAAGAAGCTAAAGTTCACCGGTTCTGTGAAGACCCACAACACCTTCTAGAACAAACACCAAAAAAAAAAAAAGATGTCCTTTTCATCACAGGAGATGGGAATGCAAAACTGGGAAATCAAGAGACATCCGGAATAATAGGTAACTTTGGCCTTGGAGTGCAAAAATGAAGCAGGCAAAGGCTAACAGAGTTTTGTCAAGAGACACAACAATCACAGCACACACCCTTTCACAACAACCTTAGAGACAACTCCACACGTAGACATCACCAAATGGATGGTCAGCATCAAAATCAGATTGATTACGTTCTTTGCAGCCTAAGAAGGAGAAGTTCTACATGGTCGGCAGAAACAAGACCTGGAGCTGGCTGTGGCTCAGAACTAGTTCCTTATTGCAAAATTCAGGCTTAAATTAAAGAAAGTAAGGAAAACCACTATGTATTCAGGTATGATCTAAATCGAATCTCCTATAATTGATTATACAGTGGAGGTGATAAACAGATTCAAGGGATTAGGTCTGGTAGACAGAGTGCCTGAGGAACTATGGACAGAGGTTCATAACACTGTACAGGAGGCAGTGATCAAAGCCATCTCAACGAAAAAAAAATGGAAGTAGGCAAATGGTTATCTGAGGCTTTACAAATAGCTGAGGAAAGAAGAGAAGTGAAAGGCAAGGGAGAAAGGCAAAGATATACCCAACTGAATGCAGAGTTCCAGAGAATAGCAAGCAGAGATAAGAAAGCCTCATTCAATGAACAACGCAAAGAAATAGAGGAAAACAATAAAATGGGAAAGACTAGAGATCTCTTCAAGAAAATTGGAGATATTAAGGGAGCATTTCATGCAAGGATGGGCGTGAGAAAGGACAGAAACAGTAAGGACCTAATAGAATCAAGAGATTGAGAAGTGGCAAGAATATACAGAACTATACAGGAAAGGTCTTCATGACCCAGATAACCATGATTGTGTGGTCAGTCACCTAGAGCCAGATCTCCTGGAATGCGAAGTCAAGTGGGCCTTAGGAAGCATCACTACGAACAAAGCTAGTGGAGGTGATGGAATTACAGCTGAGCTATTTCAAATCCTAAAAGATAATGCTGTTAAAGTGCTGCACTCAATATCCCAGCAAATCTGGAAAGCTCAGCAGTGGCCATAGAACTGGTAAGGTCAGTTTTCATTCCAGTCCCAAAGAAAGGTAACGTCAAAGAATGCTCAAACTACTGCACAACTGCACTCATTTCACCTGTAAGCAAGGTTATGCTCAAAAATCCTTCAAGCTAGGTTTCAGCAGTACATAAACTGAGAACTTCTAGATGTACAAGTTGATTTAGAAAGGGCAGAGGAACCATAGATCCAACTGCCAACATCTGCCAGATCATGGAGGAGAAAGCAATAACACCACTCCAGCACTCTTGCCTGGAAAATCCCATGGACGCAGGAGCCTGGTAGGCTGCAGTCCATGGGGTCGTGAAGAGTCAGACATGACTGAGTGACTTCACTTTCACTTTTTACGTTCATGCATTGGAGAAGGAAATGGCAACCCACTCCAGTGTTCGTGCCTGGAGAATCCCATGGATGAGGGAGCCTGGTGGGCTGCGGTCTATGGGGTCACACAGAGTTGGACACAACTGAAGTGACTTAGCAACAGCAGCAGCAACTAGATCATGGAGAAAGCAAGGGAATTCCAAGAAAAACATCTACTACTGCTTCACTGACTACGCTAAAGCCTTTGATTGTGTGGATCACAACAAACTGTGGGAAATTCTTAAAGAGATAGGAATACCAAACCACCTCACTTGCTTCCTGAGAAACCTGTATGCAGGTCAAGAAGCAACAGTTAGAACTGGACATAGAACAATGGACTGGTTCAAAATGGGGAAAGGATATGTCAAGGCTGTATATTGTCACTCTGCTTATTTAACTTACATGCAGAGTACATCATGTGCAATGCTGGGTTGGATGAATCACAAGCTATAATTAAAATTGCCGGAAAAAAATATCAACAACCTCAGATAAGCAGATGATACCACTCTAATGGCAGAAAGTGAAGAGGAACTAAAGAGCTTCTTGATAAGGGTGAAAGAGGAGAGTTTCAAAGCTGGCTTAAAATTAAAAAAACTAACATCCTAGCATCCAGTCCCATCACTTGATGGCAAACAGAAGGGGAGAAAGTGGGCTTCCCTCATAGCTCAGTTGGAAAAGAATCCGCCTGCAATGTAGGAGACCCGGGTTTGATCCCTGGGTCGGAAAGATTCCCTGGAGAAGGGATAGGCTACCCACTCCAGTATTCTTGGGCTTCCCTTGTGGCTCAGCTGGTAAAGAATCTGCCTGCAATGGCAGGAGACCTGGATTCGATCCCTGGGTCAGGAAGATCCCCTAGAGATGGGAAAGGCTATCCATGCCAGTATTCTGGCCTGGAGAATTCCATGGACTGTATAGACCATGGGGTCGCAAAGAGTCAGACATGACTAACTTTCACTTCACTTCACTTCAATTGGAAGTAATGATAGATTTTATTTTCTTAGGCTCCAAAATCACTAGGATGGTGACTGCAGCCATGATGCTTGCTCCTTGGAAAGAAACCTATGACAAACCTAGACAGTGTATTAAAAAGCAGAGACATCACTTTGCCAACAAAGGTCTGTAGAGTTAAAGCTATGGTTCTTCCAGTAGTCATGAACGGATATGAAGAGTTGGACCATAAAGAAGGCTAAGCACCAAAGCGAACAGTATGAACAGGCAAAATGATAGGATATCAAAAGAGGAACTCCCCAGGTCATTAGGTGCCCAATATGCTACTGGAGATCAGTGGAGCAATAAGTCCAGAAAGAATGAAGGGACAGAGCCAAAGCAAAAACAATACCCAGTTGTGCATGTGACTGGTGATAGAAGCAAGATCCGATGCTGTAAAGAGCAATACTGCATAGGAACCTGGAATGTCAGGTCCATGAATCAAGGCAAATTGGAAGTGGTCAAACAAGAGATGGCAAGGGTGAACGTCGACATTCTAGGAATCAGCAAACTCAAATGGACTGGAATGGGTGAATTTAACTCAGATGACCATTATATCTACTACTGCGGGCAGGAATCCCTCAGAAGAAATGGAGTAGCCATCATGGTCAACAAAAGAGTCTTGCATAGGAACCTGGAATGTCAGGTCCATGAATCAAGGCAAATTGGAAGTGGTCAAACAAGAGATGACAAGGGTGAACGTCGACATTCTAGGAATCAGCGAACTAAAATGGACTGGAATGGGTGAATTTAACTCAGATGACCATTATATCTACTACTGCGGGCAGGAATCCCTCAGAAGAAATGGAGTAGCCATCATGGTCAACAAAAGAGTCCGAAATGCAGTACTTGGATGCAATCTCAAAAACGACAGAATGATCTCTGTTTATTTCCAAGAAAAACTGTTCAATATCACAGTTATCCAAGTCTATGTCCCAACCAGTAACGCTGAAGAAGCCGAAGTTGAATGGTTTTATGAAGACCTACAAGACCTTTTAGAACTAACACCCAAAAAGATGTCCTTTTCATTATAGGGGACTGGAATGCAAAAGTAGGAAGTCAAGAAACACCTGGAGTCACAGGCAAATTTGGCCTTGGAATGCGGAATGAAGCAGGGTAAAGACTAATAGAGTTTTGCCAAGAAAATGCACTGGTCATAGCAAACACCCTCTTCCAACAACACAAGAGAAAACTCTACACATGGACATCACCAGATGGTCAACACCGAAATCAGATTGATTATATTCTTTTCAGCCAAAGATGGAGAAGCTCTATACAGTCAACAAAAACAAGACCAGGAGCTGACTGTGGCTCAGATCATGAACTCCTTATTACCAAAGATCTCTTAGTACAAGCCAAATCAACGAAGGGAGGGAAGGAGGGATGAACGACTATATTGTTCCCAAAACATTTGGCTTTATACAATCACATAATGATACAGCTGGAAAAAAGATGAATGATTTCCACACCATCGGATTCTGTATAGAAATAGCTGACAAGGCCTGCAGTTGTTAGGGTGAAAATTAAGCTGAATTAAAGAACCAAGAACTTTCTCTCTCGCTCATGGTAGAATTCACAGAAGTAGCCCCGGTCAGTGAGCCGCTCCGTCTGACCCGGCCCAGATCAGGGGCCCTCGCTCCCCCAGCTTCTAGGACAGTTTCCTCGTTTTTTGGTCGACACTGTCTCGCCATCAAGTTCAGGTACCAGCTCCTGGGGAAGGAAGAGCGTACAGAAGAGGCACAGCTGAGGTCTCAAGCCCAGACTCGGACACAGCAGGGCTGGGGGTGAGCACGCGGTCCCCCAGGCCTGACGACGAGGGAGGCTGAGAAATGAAGCGCGTGCCCAACTCCAGCGCGGCCACGGGGCACAGAGGGGAGAAGGGGCTCGGGCTGGCACCCGCCAGGCTCTGGGCTTCTCTGGTGGCTCCGCGGTGAGGAATCTGCCTGCGATGCAGGAGACCCGGGCTCGATCCCTGGGTCGGGAAGATCCCCTGGAGGAGGGAACGGCTTCCCACTCCAGTGTTCTGCCTGGAGACTCCCATGGACGGAGGAGCCTGGCGGGCTGCGGTCCACAGCTGGGCGTGGCAGGCACCAGGCTTTGTGAGCCCCTCGCTGTGCGCATGGGAACTAAGGTTCAGAGTGGGCAGCGACCTGGCCGAGGTCATGGAGCTGACCTTCTGTTTCCCAGGCCACCTCCTCAGTTCTCAGGATAAATGTCTAGTCTCATTTGCCTGGTCATAGGTCCTACTTCTGGGTCATGGACTCTAAGACAGAGACCCACATGCAAGTGAGTCACTGGCCGGGTGAGGGTGGGCTCAGGACAGACCCTTGTGAGGGTGTAAAGGACACAAGATCAGGCAGAGAGAGAAACTGAACTATAGCGAGGTGTAACAGAGGGCTCAGCCAACCCCAAAAGGAGCTCTGAATTGCAAAGAAATGACTCTATAGAGCTATCCTAAGTGGAGGCAAGGCTGTGCTTAGTCACTCAGTGGTGTCCTACCCTTTGCGACCCCGTGGACTGTAGCCCACCAGGCTCCTCTGTCCATGGGGATTCTCCAGGCAAAAATACTGGAGTGGGTGGCCATGCCCTCCTCCAGGGGATTTTCCCAGCCCAGGGATCGAGCCCAGGTCTCCGGCATTGTAGGCGGATTCTTTGCCATCTGAGCCACCAGGGAAGCCTGGAGGCCAGGGGGGCAAGGCCTTTTATCCCAAATCCTGCATGTCGCTCCAACCTTCCAGTCAGGAGGCTCCCTTCAATGAAGAGCAATTGAGCCAAGTCAGCACTGCTGGCCTTTGGGGGAGCCTGGGTCCTGACTGGGGACCTGAGTGCCACACAACAGCATCCACTACAGTCTCTCCACCATCTAAAGAATCCAGCCCAGGGCCTGCCTCCCAAAAGGTGTTCAATAGTTTGCGGATTGGGTGCTTGGTTCTCAGTCTGTGTGACACTATTTCATTATTTATTCTTTCCCGTCCATCTCTCTCTCTCTTTCTCTCTCTCTCTCTCTCTCTCTCTCTCTCCCCCCGCTCCCTCCCGCTGCTCCCTGCAGCTGTGTAACCCCCATGATGGAAGGTACAGTGTGGAGCATGGCAGATGGCTTTAGCAATAAAAAAAAAAGACAATCTTTACCGTCAAAGATTTTACAGTCTAGCAGGGGCAGGTAAGACACATTGAAGAAGAGATATAAGATGTGATGAAATATGAAAGGGCCCATCATAGACCCAAGGCAAATATCTGCAAAAATAATATTAAATCTGTTTCAAAGATCAGACAAGTTTCCAGTTCATACTTCTCCTGACTCTCCTGGAAATTAAAAGGCAATGGTGAACTCAGTACCGGAAAGGGGTCAGATTTGAGGCGCATGAAGTGACCCTATGATCACATGATCTGAGGGGTCTAAAAGAAAGAGAAAAGAAACAGGAAAGGGGAAAACTGAGAAAAAGACCTGAGAGAGAAATAGGAAGAGATACGCAGCTTCTGGTTGCCTCCACATCACCAAGGGCTCGCGCGGCGGCCTGAGGACTCCAGGTCGGGTGTCCTGGGCCGCGTCCTGACTGTGGTCCTGCCCGCCCGCAGCCTCTGCCCGGGCCGCCCCTGGGCTCCGTGGTGGCCTCCCAGTGGCAGGCGGCCCCTTCCTCTGGCACAGGGCAACCACCCCTCAGGCTGATCCTGGGGTGGGGAGGGAGGCCCACGAGGGCAGGGATATGTGTGCGCATGGAACCGATCGAGTCTCTTGTACAGCAGATAACAGCAGAGCATGGTGAAGCAATTATACTCCAATTTAAATTTTTTTAATTAAAAAGAAACAAATTACAACTTGCAACGGTCCAATAGGAAATTACCTTACAAAATGGAAGAATTCTGTAACAACCCGAGTTTTCTGTGTTGGATTTTTTGGCTCATGGACAACAAAACTCACATATTAAAAAGAGTGAGTCCAAAAAAAAAAAAAAAAGGTCCTGGAGTTCCAGAAGGAGAAAGTCCTCAGACATCACCTAGTTCAACCCCCTGGCTTTACCAAAGAAGACACGGAGGTCCAGAGAGGCTAAGGAGGCGATCGAGACAATTCTGTCAAGTCAGAGACAAACGTGGGCCGCCACCTGCTCTGCGAAATTCCCGCGCACGCGGTGTCACCCCCCAAACACACACACTCGTGACTCACATGCGTTTCTCCCACTCTTCTCTCCATCCTCCCCCTCTGCAGCACTTTTCTTTATGAAGTTCAGAAATGCGGTCTAGAGTTTGGTCCATGGACAATCAACGATTACTTTTAAATGAATGTGAATCGTTCTTTCTCCCCATACCTGGCTTTAAATGATGCTGAAGGACGCTTGTGAAGTCTCTCACCTTCTCCGATAATCCAAGACAAAGGAGACAGAACCACCCATGATTGGAAGCCAACTGGGAGCCCTGAACTCCGTGTACCAACTCTCTGGATCCTCACCCCAACCCCACGAGATGGGCACGATCACCCCATTTCACATGGCGGGGTGTCAGCTCAGAGGTGTGGGGTGATCTGTGAACAGTGGGCCAAAGCTTGAGGCCAGTCCTCGTGATCTCAGCGCCCAGGCCTCCTGCTGGACCTGTGCGAGTATGGGCGACAGACGGGCTCCCACTTCCGGCGGACATTCTTTCTGGATTCTACCCAGGGGCTTGTGTGTGCCTGCAGGAGCCAGCCAGGGGCAGCTGAGCAGCAGCTCGGGAATGAGATGCTTGCAGTCCTGAGCACATTTGAGTCCCCTGACGGCCACAGAATCCTGCCGCAAACAGGATTCACCTCAGAAGTATTCATCCTGCCCCAGCATGAGAGGAGATTATTCTAAATAACGTACAGTCCAATGTGACATTATTATTCTTAGACTGTAAATCAATGACCAAAATAAAGTAAATTGTTAGGTCTGGGTGGCATAAAATATGGGCACAGACAAAGAGACTTAGGGGTACCGTTTGCTCTAAATCAGTTTAACCACCTTGCAGCTTCTCACATTACAGTCTTAATCCAGCACATTAGCGAGATTAGTACGTGGTTTTTGCAATTAAATTGCATATTTTATCACTTCTGCTTCTTTCATGCTATATAAACTTCCAGGAAATTGCAGACTCATAAACTCTGGCACAAAGCGTGAGGCGGGAGGAAGTGGAGACACCAGCATGGCATCTGGGGGCAGCTGAGTTTCGCGTTCCATAGTTTTATTTGATTTCAGAACGTCCTTCATGAAGACTCCCCATTCAAGTAAAGACATTTCAACGGACAGATTGAGAGATGAGTCTTCTGGTACACATACCTGGACCCCTGGGGATTACAGGATGGTTTTTATCGCGAAGAGGGCATGTTCAAGATTTTAATAGAGATGGAAGGAGAGGGTGGGTTAGTCTGCTCTAAAAGCAAGAAAAACACATTTTCTTCCGAGTTTTGATTACTGGCTTTACCACAGCCATAAAACACATGATTGGATATCAGAATCTATTACTTTAGTGAATTAGAGAGTGAAGTTCATTTGGTAGGGGCATAACTGGTAAGCTCTTTCCTGGGACTTTGTCCTTGGGATGTTTGAGAGACTAGTGCCTGAAGCGCGCGCGCACACACGCAGGCACGGTCTTTCGAGCACAGATAGATCTCTTCCTGGAAATACCTGTTTCCCAGCAGGTCAGAAGCACCAAGTCTTTAGAGAGTGAAGTTCATTTGGTAGGGGCATAACTGGTAAGCTCTGGGACTTTGTCCTTGGGATGTTTGAGAGACTAGTGCCTGAAGCGCGCGCGCACACACGCAGGCACGGTCTTTCGAGCACAGATAGATCTCTTCCTGGAAATACCTGTTTCCCAGCAGGTCAGAAGCACCAAGTCCACGGCTTCAGTTAGCACCTACTTCAAGGGCTGGATGTGGAAGGATCTTTCAGTTCATCTTCCAGATCCCTCTCCCGTGAAGCCTAAAGTGCAGAAAGTCTGGGGACTTACCTGAAAGAAGATGCTGGCAGAGATGCACCCAGAAGCCACAGAACTGTCTGAAGACAGTCTCCAGCGGCTACCGGCAGGGCACTAGTGCGCCTGCGCGTCTGACGGACCACCGCCCCACCCCCACATCCTGAAGACTCAGGACTGCACCGTCTCTGTCCTCACCTAGAAATAAGAGCCCCACGTCATCAGGTCATTCGAAGAGGTAGCGCCGTGTGTGTGTGTGTGTGTGTGTGTGTGTANTAGTGCGCCTGCGCGTCTGACGGACCACCGCCCCACCCCCACATCCTGAAGACTCAGGACTGCACCGTCTCTGTCCTCACCTAGAAATAAGAGCCCCACGTCATCAGGTCATTCGAAGAGGTAGCGCTGTGTGTGTGTGTGTGTGTGTGTGTGTGTAGCTTAGATTCCTGCTGCCGCAGAGCAAGGATGTGCCGATGGTACGATGTACGGTGTGGTACTTGTGGGTGTAAGAGGCACCCTGGTGCTCGGAATTCAGTGTGCAATCCAAACTCATCAAATGTTTACCTAAGTGCCAGGCCTTGGGCTGCCGGCCGGGAACACAGATGGGAATCACACTAAGCCACTTCTCGAAAGGCATCAGAATCTGATGGGGGACGTGACCTCAACGCTGGGAAGTCCCAGTCTTGGGCGGGGTGCTACTAGAATGCCCTCACGAAGCGTGAGGCCACAGAAGTTTACAGTGGAGTGGCCAATCCCATCCCAGCCTGCCATCCGTGGAGGCTGGGCAGGGGGTCCCCAACCTCCCTGGACCTCAGTCTTTATGTCTGTGAGATGGGAGGGCAGGAATCCTAGGGCAGGCCCTGGGTAAGTCCCCTACCGCTCTGATCAGCAGCAGAGCTAGGAATGAAGCTCATTTGGACATGAGGTTGCTCTGAGTTTCAAGGACACCTCAGCCACTAGCTGTACTGATGAGGGGCTTCCGGAGAGTGGAGTCTCTTTATCCTTTTCTAACAAATGAAGCTCACACACTTAAATGTCCCTTGCAGAGGCAGTGGCTCTGTGTCCTCTCATAGAAGATGCCACAAAGGTTTCCTCTTTTTAAAATGTATTTTTAGCTTGTCTGGACAGGCAGGTTCTACAGTTCCCTGCCCTTTCTCCTTCCACGCCCTTCCCTCCCCAGGCCCTAGTTTGCCTGTCTTTCTTCCTTGCATCCAAAAGGAGATCTGCATGTCTCCTGAACTGTGATGGGGAAAATATCTGGCTTGACTCAGCTCCCACTGAGATGCAACAAACGTGCCCCAGAATGGAAGGCAAGGTTGACTGAAGGAAGGAGATGCAGTTCATTGCTTAATAAGTTACCAGGTAATAATAGCTAAGTGAATGACAGAATAAGTTAATGAAGACACTGACCTGTGCACCCCGGGGTTGGTTCCACCTCGTCTGTCTTTGCTCGCTCTCTTCCTTATCCATGCCAACCTTGGGTATACTTTATGAATTATTCTAAGACATCTTGGCTTCTTCCTAGATTAAGGGAAGGTGGAGATGGATGGGTCCATCATTTCTAATCCCAGTGTCCAACCCCAAGGCCTCTCAGAGAGAAAATGAATGGAGTTGAATCCATAAAGTAGCCTTGCAAGTGGACGCCAGCCTGAAGTCAGTCTTGCCAGTGTTTGACCCTGAGAGTGATCACTGAAAGGACTCAGACTTTTCCACTTTTCACATTAAAGCCACGAGTCTCCCATTCTGGCCCCAGGGTCTAAGCCTGGAAGAAGCAGGGGCGCTTCTCTTATGCATTTTCAGAAAGCAAAAGCAATGATTCCACGCTCAATTGTCTGGGGAGGAGGGGATTATCAACTTACCTGCCTACACATTACGAATGTCTGGGAGCCCTTAGAACTCCTCAAGCCAGGCAGCACCCTGGACCAATTACATCAGATTCTTTGGGGTTGGCCCACATCACCATTTTTTAAAAGATGTTTTTGATGTGGACCATTTTTAAAGTCTTAATTGAATGTGTTACAATATTGCTTCTGTTTTTACAGGTTCTTTTTTTTTTTGGTTATGAGGCATGTGGGATCTTAGCCCCCCCACCAGGGGTCAAACCCACACCCCCTCCATCGGAGGTCGAACTCTTAACCACTAGACCACCGAGGAAGTCCTCGCATCGCCATTTGTAAGAGCTCCCCAGGTGATTGCAAGATGCAGCCCAGTCTGAGACCCACTACACCAGACTGATTTCTTGGTGTGCAGACCCCGCCTGGACAGACCTGTGAAAAGCTGAGTCACTACTTGATGACTTCCTTGCGCTCGGTGCCTGGGGTGCAGGAGAGATCCATGCAGGCTTCCTGGAAGGGGCAGCACTTGATCTGGGCTGTGAAGACAGACCAAATCTGGAGAGGTGGCCCTGAAGACATCTCTTAACCTTGGACTCAGCCCCCTGCTCAGAAGCCACAACCTCCCCCCGGCCACCCTTCCCGCTCCTCTTCCCTTCCAGCAACCCCCACACCACTGCTCACGTGCCCCAGCAGTGAGCCGAGCACTCCAGACAAATGTGACGTTGGATGAAGACCACATGCCCTGCCTGCATTAAAGAGCGTTTCTCTTCCTCTTTGCCAGTCTCATCGGGAAATAAGTTCTATTGCTTTGGCAATTTAGGGACGAGCAGATGGCAAAAGTTTTGATTCAGGAATAATGTCCATCTGAAAGGCCCACGCTCAAGGGCCCCGACTGTCATCAGAAGACCATCACGGGCACACAGCCTGGACTCTTAAAAAGTCCCTATGTCGTCCAAAATGGAAATCTTCACTTATTCACCCCCAGGCCAACTTCTCCTCTTGCGTCCCTGTCTCAGTAAGTGGAAGCCCCAGTGCCCCAAGCCCTGACTCCCCGACTTGCCCTGTCAATTTCACCAGCCCAGTGTGTCTTGACTCCTGTCTCTTATACACATCTAGATGTGTATAAGAGACAGCCATCCTCCCCACTGCTCTCCTTTCCCCCGCCCTCTCCCATCAGCACTTTTCCAGGCTTGTGGCTCGGAACTTTCTAGAACACGTCCCTCTTTCACAGTCTCTGATGGCTTCACCCTGGCTGCCACGTGTTTCCTGCGTTCATCACTCTGCGCCTTAGAGTGAAAGTGGCAATATTTATCCAGCACATTGGAGAAACAAATGAGCCCTTTGTTGCAGGGAACAACCCATCCTGGGGCCTTGCCAAGGACCTAGGGGCTCGGGAGCTCAGCACCACTGTAAACCCCTCGACTCTGACTGACTGGGAAGCTCGGGCCTACAGTGATGGAGTCCAAACAGGAGAGACCATCAGAACTGTCTGGAGACCTTTTTGAAAATGCAGATCCCCAGGCCTCCTCCCCTACCTCCTATCTACATCAGGGTCTCACAGACCTGGGCTTTTTTTCCTTAAGACCACTTACTTCCCTGGTAATTATACAATCATTCATATCAGGATATGATTACAGTCTAACTCACCATCAGCCATAAACTCTAGTAGCCCCACTGGGTACCCAGTCTTCCCAGCTCAGATCAAGTACTGCTCCTTCTCTGAAGCTTTCAAGTATCTTTTATTCCGGTACCCCAGACTGACCACCCTCACCAGACGTGTGTGAAGAGCACCGATCATATGTGATGATGCCCGGCACGTAGTGGATGGTTCATGAGGGATGGATGGATGGATGGATGATTGGATGGATGGATGGATTTTTTTTTTAATAATTTACCCGTTCCTGTACACTTTGTGCTCTGTCCTTGTGGCTGCAATGTTCCCGGCGACCCAGTCTGGCCCCCCCTGCCCACTGCCCGCTAAGGGCCTGACTTCAGTGATGGGGGTAAACCTCTGCGATCAGGGTCCCGCAGCTGCCAGGTGGCGTAGCCCAGGTGCCATGGCCCTCTCTCACGTGGTCTCGTGCTCTTTCCTTGTGGCTG
Source organism: Cephalophus harveyi (assembly GCA_006410635.1). Lineage (NCBI taxonomy): Eukaryota > Metazoa > Chordata > Mammalia > Artiodactyla > Bovidae > Cephalophus > Cephalophus harveyi. The sequence goes on along the minus strand of SJYT01008606.1, from coordinate 114,412 downwards.
CAATGTTCCCGGCGACCCAGTCTGGCCCCCCCTGCCCACTGCCCGCTAAGGGCCTGACTTCGGTGATGGCGGTAAACCTCTGCGATCAGGGTCCTGCAGCTGCCAGGTGGCGTAGCCCAGGTGCCATGGCCCTCTCTCACCTGGTCTCAGCGTCTGTGGCTGGCCAGATGGATGGATTAGAAGGAGGATAAATGATGGTGGATCCTGGCCCTGCTGAACCCTCAGGCTTTCTCTCCCCCCATATCACCACAGACGTGCCAAAAGTTTGCAAAATTGAAAGACATCATGACTGTGTTCCTACATGGTTTTGTCCTTTTAAAAGAGGAGCTATTTTGCTATTGAAGAGGCTTTTCTGCTTCCAGGAAACACTTCTGAAAAGAACAGGAAGAGGCGTTTCCAAAAAGTCATTTCTAAGATGCAGCTTTGATGTCAAAAATAGCCTGAACAAACGTGGTAGCCTTGTTCACGCTCCCTTGGCTGCCAGGGAAATAGCGTCAACACCCAGGGGGAAGACCAAGAATAGCTTTATTATTAAGCATCTTTCATCATCAAGCATGGGACGCCAAGCAGAGAGAAGGCTGTAAGTCCAATCCAATAACACTGTGGCTGGACCCAGCTGAGGACTCAAGGGGAGCTGTTGCCCATGGTAACAGCAGTAATATTAGCTACAGTTCTGGCTGAGCATGCCCTGGGTCTCTGCTAGGCACTCTCCTGAGGACCTCATGCACAGTGTCTCCTTTAATCCCACCAAATCTGCACTGTAGGAACCACCATTAGTGGACTCTGGATCCACGCCAACTGGGTTCAAGTCCCACCTGCACCCGCTGGTGGCTGTAAGAAAAACAAACGCAAAAAGGCACAGCGGCTGCCTGGGGAGGCCTGCAAATAGCTGGGAGAAGAAGAGCAGCGAAAGGCAAAGGGGGAGAGGAAAGATGAACCCATCTGAACGCAGAGTTCCAAAGAATAGCAAGAAGGTATAAGAAAGCCTTCCTCAGTGATCAGTGCAAAGAAGTGGAGGAAAACAATAGAATGGGAAAGACTAGAGATCTTTTCAGGAAAATTGGAGATACCAAGGGAACGCTTCATGCAAAGATGGGCTCGATAAAGGACAGAAATGGTCGGGACCTAACAGAAGCAGAAGATATTAACAGGAGGTGGCAAGAATACACAGAACCCTGGTGGCTCAGAGGTTAAAGCGTCTGCCTCCAGTGCTGGAGACCCGGGTTCGATCCCTGGGTCGGGAAGATCCCCTGGAGAAGGAAATGGTGCGTATTCAAAAGCAGAGATGTTACTTTGCCAACAAAGGTCTGTATAGCCAAAGCTATGGTTTTTCCAGGAATCATGTATGGATGTGAGCGCTGGACCATAACGAAGGCTAAGCACCAAAGAACTGACACTTTTGCACTGTGGAGCTGGAGAAGACTCTTGAGAGCCCGTTGGACTGCAAGGAGATCCAGCCAGTCATTTCTAAAGGAAATCAACCCTGAATATTCGTTGGAAGGACTGATGCTGAAGCTCCGATACTTTTGCTACCTGATGCAAAGAGCCAGCTCATTGGAAAAGACACTGATGCCGGGAAAGATAGAAGGCAAGAGAAGGGGCTAAGAGAAGATGAGTATTTGGATGGCTTCACCGACTCAGTGGACAGGAGTTTGAGCAAGCTCCAGGAGTTGGTGAAGGACAGGGAAGCCTGGCGTGCTGCAGTCCATGGGGTCGCAAAGGGTCAGACACGACTGAGTGACCAAACAATAGCAAGCGGCTACGTTGTTTGGGGCAAGATACATCATCTCTCCCTTTCTGTGCTGCTCATCTGTGAAATGGGCATGATTCTATTGACTATTTTGTGGAGTCAGGAGAATGAAATGAATTAGTGTACACGTGTGAAGTGCTTAAAAATAGTCCAGGCACAGTTCAGTTCAGTTCAGTTGCGTATTCAAAAGCAGAGATGTTACTTTGCCAACAAAGGTCTGTATAGCCAAAGCTATGGTTTTTCCAGGAATCATGTACGGATGTGAGCGCTGGACCATAACGAAGGCTAAGCACCAAAGAACTGACGCTTTTGCACTGTGGTGCTGGAGAAGACTCTTGAGAGCCTGTTGGACTGCAAGGAGATCCAACCAGTCATTTCTAAAGGAAATCAACCCTGAATATTCGTTGGAAGGACTGATGCTGAAGCTCCAATACTTTGGCTACCTGATGCAAAGAGCCAGCTCATTGGAAAAGACACTGATGCCGGGAAAGATAGAAGGCAGGAGAAGGGGCTAAGAGAAGATGAGTATTTGGATGGCTTCACCAACTCAGTGGACAGGAGTTTGAGCAAGCTCCAAGAGTTGGTGAAGGACAGGGAAACCTGGCGTGCTGCAGTCCATGGGGTCGCAAAGGGTCAGACACGACTGAGTGACCGAACAATAGCAAGCGGCTACGTTGTTTGGGGCAAGATACATCATCTCTCCCTTTCTGTGCTGCTCATCTGTGAAATGGGCATGATTCTATTGACTATTTTGTGGAGTCAGGAGAATGAAATGAATTAGTGTACACGTGTGAAGTGCTTAAAAATAGTCCAGGCACAGTTCAGTTCAGTTCAGTCGCTCAGTCGTGTCCGACTCTCTGCGACCCCATGAATCGCAGCACGCAGGCCTCCCTGTCCATCACCAACTCCCGGAGTTCACTCAGACTCACGTCCTTCGAGTCGGTGATGCCATCCAGCCATCTCATCCTCGGTCGTCCCCTTCTCCTCCTGCCCCCAATCCCTCCCAGCATCAGAGTCTTTTCCAATGAGTCAACTCTTCGCATGAGGTGGCCAAACCAGGCACAGTAGTCATTAGCTATTATTCTCACTGACTTGGCTTAAGAAAGGAGGAAAGCGAGAGGCTGTGTAGTAGCCAAGCGGCAGAGCTGGGGCGTGCAGCAGAGCTGGGGCGTGCATCCGCCCCGGCCTAGTGGAAGCCCGCGTTCCTGGCCGCCAGGCGGCGCTGCCCCGAGGCGCTGGGCGTGTGGCCTCCTCGCCGGGTGCCTCCCGCCTCTGCTCCACCGCGCCCGGCAGGCCCGTCCCTGGAGACGCAGCCTTTCAGCCCATGAATAGCTTCCGCGTGATTGTGGCGAGCTAGCATCAGGTGGAAACATAAAAAGACCAGGCATGATGCCCACTTCAGGTGGCTTCTGCCTGGTATTTAACGACCTGGCCTTGAGTATTCAGGTAGAAAGCAAGCAAAGATCTGTGTGTATCGCGTACCTACCGCGCGAGGTGCCCGGGGCCCCCTCATCTCCATCTCACTCTCGGATGCATCATTAGCGCCCTCGTTTTATGGATATGGGGTCCAGGCACAGAGAGGCTCCATCGCCTGCCCAAGGTTGCACAGCCACGAAGAAACCCGGAATAAGGTCTGTCTGATTCGAATCCACCCAGATCCTTCTGAGCTGAAGGATGGTTCCCTCGCACACGGCTGATGGGTGCTGCTCTGGGATACAGGGGCCCTGGGACACTGTCCTCTAAGCGCCACAGGGCCTCCAGCCGAGAGGCGCTCCAAGAGAAGGGCTCAGACGGAGATGACAGTCAATTAGCCACAATTCTCAGTGTTTTAGAAACATGTCACTTCCTGAGACGGACTTTAAACGCAAACCTCAGGAATCTATGCCCGTTCCAGAAATGTAATCAGCAATTTAATATCTGCATACCAAAAGGCACACACAGGCATGCACACACACACACAGAAGTTCAAGTAAAGCTGGGGAAATCTAAATAATATCAGTGGATCACAGAAATCAATCTCTTCCCTGTGATGCTACATTGCTGTTTTGCAAAATGTTACTACTATGGGAAACTGGACAAAGTTTCCTTCTGGATTATTTCTTATGATTGCTTGTGAATCAATAATTATGTCAATAAAAGTCTCAATTAAAAAATCAACAAGAAAATAAAATCCCAACAGGAAGGTGAGCAAAGTATATGAACAGGCAATTCATGGAAGAGAAAGAAGAAACAGTCAATAAACATGTAGAGACAATAAAATTATAACAAGGAAGTATCATTTCACACCAAGTTAACTGCTAATTTTTTTTTTAAGTTGATAACACCAAGAATTGGCAAGGATAGAAGAAAAATGGTACTCATTCACTGCTGTTGAGAATACAAATTGGTACAAGCACTTGGGAAAGCTGTTGGCAGCATCTAGTAAGCTACAGCTGTGCACATTCTCAGCAACTCGGCCTTAGGCCCCCACCCTAGAAACGCTCGCATGTATATACAGAGACACTTACAAAGACACACGCTGTACCGCTGCCTGCATAACAGCGGCGCTGCCCACCACTCTTCAGCCACAGACTACAGAAACAGCAATCTGTACAACGGGATACAAGGTAGACGTTAAAGCAGTTAAAACTGATCAACATGGAAAAAACTTAACAACAAACCGTGAAGCAGGGGGGGAAGCAAGTTGCAAAACAATGGGAGAGACTTTACTTAAAAAAAATTAAATCTGTAATGCTCTGCTGTTTATTGCTGGTGTAAACACCGCATGTAATGGAAGTGCAAAGGTACGTGTGGAAATTGTATGGAAATGCTGTACACAGGGGAGAAGGCAATGGCACCCCACTCCGGTACTCTTGCCTGGAAAATCCCATGGATGGAGGAGCCTGGTAGGCTGCAGTCCATGGGGTCGCTAAGAGTCGGACATGACTGAGCAACGTCACTTTCACTTTTCACTTTCATGCATTGGAGAAGGAAATGGCAACCCACTCCAGTATTCTTGCCTGGAGAATCCCAGGGATGGGGGAGCCTGGTGGGCTGCCATCTATGGGGTCGCACAGAGTCGGACACGATTGAAGTGACTTAGCAGCAGCAGCTGTACACAGGAGAGTGGTACCTCCGCCAAGAAAGCAGAGGCAAGGATCACGGCGAGCTTCCCTTGCAGCTGACGTTTGATTTCTTTAAAATGCAGGAAGATGAAGGAAACCTGGCAAACTGTATGTGCTGCACTTGAGGAATGAGGGTGGATGTGGGTAACAGGGGGTTTTTTGTACAATTTTAACAAATTTTGTAGTGCTTCAGAATTCAAAAGAAAAATAATGATTATGAGAGCATTAAACCTGCTGATCCAGCAACTCCTACTTTAGGAATGTAGCCAACAGATAGTTTTTCGCGTGTATTCATGAACATATATTGTTCTTCTAACATTGTTTGTAACAGCAAAAACCTAAAAACAAGTTAAATGCCTATTCATTGGTGACTGATTACACAAATTATATAACATCTATAAAATGGACTACTATGCAGCCATTGAAATGAATGACACAGCTTTCTGTGTGCTGATATGAAATGGTCCCTAAGATGTAATATTTAAAAAACAAGATCATAACATTATGTACAGCATGACCCTCTGTGTGTTCATGTGTGTGCACATGTGTTTCCAAGGGGTCATGTAAAAATTCTTGTACACACATAACAACTTAGGAAACACCATAAGGTGGGGAATAGAATGAAGAAGAGAGATTTTAGTTTTCACTTTATAGTTTTATGTCCTGGTTTCTGGGCGTATGTACATTATTCAATTTTTAAAAACTAGTTTAAATAAATTATAATCACTGATTTCTGAAATGGCCTTCTATTAGCAAAACCATGTATCATCTGAATAATCCAGTTTTGAAAGTCAAAATTAAATCTGCTTTTGTTCAGGTAACACTTTATCTTCTGAGCTAAAACAAGCAAACAAACAAATCAGTGTTCATGAAGCACTTAGCTTTGGTAGTTTGTGGATCACAGAGATGAAACTCCCTGGCTTTCCTTGAGGAACAAACAGTCCGGGAGGGAATATAACTAAAAAGACAATCAGATGGTAACAGACCATTGGGACCATAAAGTTTTGAGGACAATGAGAACTGCAATAAAGACAAATCCAGGGGGCTGGGGAAGCACCGAGGGGGGCATCCAAAGGAGGCTTCCTGGAGGAGGTGTCTACTGGACAAGTCTTAAAAAGTGGAAAGGAGTTCTCCAGTAAAAGAGACAGAGGTTGCTCTACCCAGAGGCAAATGTAAACCCAAAAGAGGATGACTCAGCATAATGCTCCAGCCTGAAATTGTGAATGGTTTGGTGCAACTGGAATCAGAGGAGGGGGAGGTAGGCGCCAAGTGCTATCATCTGTGTTATCGCTTAGACTCTCTCTTAGGTGAGCAAGCTGAGGCACAGAGAGGTTAACTAACTTGCCTGTGGTCTCAGAGGCAGCCTGCGGCAGAACCAGACTTTGAACAGAGGATGAGTCAGGCCTAGGGGGGATAATGGGCTATGAGGCTGGAGAGGAAGCCTGGGACAGACTATGGGGATTTAGGGGGAATGGTGTAGGCAGTGGTGAGATAGAAGGATGGCAAACAGGAAGTGGCAGGGATGGTCTGACATGGGTCCGTCCCTAAGATGTCACATCTCAAGATCTCAGCAAACACTTGCTAAACGAGTGAGTGGGTGGGTGGGTAGACGGAGGAGCGCTCTGCCTAAGCTAACCATGAAGCCTCAAAGCAGAGACCAAAGCAGGGGGATTCCCTGGTGGCTGTGATCCCTGCCTCCACCCCGGGGGTCACAGCTTCGGTCCCTCGTCGGGGGCCCAGGACCCCCCACCCCACACGCCACGTTGTTGCTGCTGCTTCTGTTTAGTCCTTCCGTCATGCCCGACTCTGTGACCCCATGGCTGCAGCCCCGTGAGGCTCCTCCGTCCATGGGGTTTTCCAGGCAAGAACACTGGCGTGGCTGCCATTGCCTTCTCCTGGGGTCTTCCCCACCCAGAGGTCGACCCTGTGTCTCCTGCTTTGGCAGGCGGATTCTTTACCACTGAGCCCTTTAGGAAGACTCTGGATAAATAAATAAGGTCAGTTTTAAGCAAAATGATGACATTGGCGATGATTTTCCCTTTATAAACCCCTGATCTTTGGACCCTAATCCACAAACCATCAAGTTATTCCAACTGCTTTGTTACGTGTAACAAGTTCCACACTGTTTATCTGCCAAAGGTCATTGCCCTTTAACAGAGACATTTAAAACCAGGAAAGACCACAGGCATGGTATGATGTAGTTCACTGTGTCAAGTAAAGGGAGATTTCAGGACACTCACTTAAAGAGCAAGATAAACCTGACCTCGCTGATGGCCCGTAAGTTTGACTCCACTTTGCATTTGTTACAGAGGATTGAAAGTACAATCCAAACAATAAGTAATGATATTAATAAAAATAAGATGCGACAAGATGAGAAGATAGTCGTCTTAGAGCCGCTTGGCGGGTTTGAAATCCCAGCTCTAGCACAGTATCAGTCAGTTTCACTGGAGCAATGCTGCGTAACAAACAATCCCAACCTCTCAGAGGTTCAGTGACAAAGACGTGCCACTCTGGCTCATCTGTGTCATCCCAAGCTCGCCAGTAGCTCTCTGGGTCTGTAAGTCTGTCCCCAGACACAAATGGACTTGAATCTGCTCCACTTGTCATCTCGTCTGTGACTCAGGTGGAAGGAACAGCCTCCATTGGGTACATGAAGCTCCCACAGCAAAGAGCAGACTCTCCAGGGGAATGGTGGAAATGTGTAGTGTTTCTTAAGCTTCTGTTCAGAACCAACACACTGACACTTCCACTCAGATTTCATTGGCCGAAGCCCAGAATCAATAAGGGGCAGATGTCCACTCCACCCACCAGAGGCAGGCAAGTAACGTGGTAATGGATGTGAACCTATAATCTTGTGGGGAAGGAAGTATTGATGAATAGCTGTAAGAAAAATAAAATTATAGCCCCTTGCAGGTTGGGTCACTATAAACAAATTATTTAATCTCTCGGAGTCCATTTCCTCACCAGCAAAATGAAACTAACACCTCCTTTGCAAAGTCATGGTTAAGAACTAAATGAGACAGTGATTATTAAAGACCCCAGCACAGGGCCTGCGATCCAATCCGTAGATCCTTGTTTCCTCCTTACCTGGAGGCTGCTACTGGGTCAAAATGTCAAATGCCACTTCTTAGAGCCATGCTTCTTAAACTTTGTTTTGTGAAAGACCAATGTTCTGTTCTGCTTACTCCTAGCCAGTACTTTATAAAACAGTGAAAATGAGTAGCTAGAAAACTAAAGAAAAACAAAAAGACATTGAAAATGCTAGCCACAATTTTTAATTATTAGAGTCAGCAGATTTATTAAATTGCATCCCATGAGATATAGCCTACTGTAGCAGAGGTCGCCAGTGGTCAAGTTACAGGGCTATTAACCTCTCTTCCCCCCAGTCCCCCCCCTGCTGGGCCCTGAGCATCCCTAGGAGGGGAAGAGGAAACGACAAAGCAAAGCCAGGACGAGCAAGTGAGGAGACCACGCTCCCTCCACACCGCGTGCCCCTAGGCTCTGGCTAGGGGAGGGGCCGCGCTCTGAATTACAGGGAGCTTGCAGTTCTGATTTGGACCGGACTGGGATATTTAACCCCTTAGAAGGGGACAATTTTTAACACCTAAAAGTGATTGAATAGTGATCATGTATCAGTGCAGATTCACTATCGGTGGCAAGTGGGAATCCCTGATGGCTCAGCTGGTAAAGAATCCGCCTGCAATGCCAGAGGCCTGGATTTGATCCCTGGGTCGGGAAGATCCCCTGGAGCAGGGCATGACAACTCCCTCCAGTGTTCTAGCCTGGAGAATCCCCATGGACAGAGGAGCCTGGCGGGCTGCAGTCCACGGGGTCACAAAGAGTGGGACACGACTGAGCGACTAAGCAATGAGAGCAAATATACCGCACGAAGGGAAGACGTTACTAACACGGGAAACTATTTATAGGATAACACGGGGACTCTCCGTACTACCTTCTCAACTTTTCTGTGAATCAAAAACTGTTGTAAAAATAAAATTGTCAAAAACTTTTTCAAAAGTGATTGAGCATCTGTGGGATCGGCCTGAGATGCCTTGAAGGGGCGGGGAAGTGAGAGCCAGATGTCTGAAGGCAGCAGAGGGAGAAAAGCAAAGCTGGTTCTTGTTTGTTCCCTACGACGCCAGCACCATCCGTGACAGGTGATGTGAGCGATTCTTACAAAGGGGAGGATTCTGAAAGCATGACGAAGCTGAATCCTCTGATTGCTTTTCAAAACCGTGGGTAGCAAAACTTATCAGCCTTTCTTCTGTTTCAAGTACGATGCTACCGAGATGACTAGAGGCCCTGAACATGGTCACTTGCGGGCTTCTGCTTTGCTTCTGCACCCATTTCCCCTGTTTCCGGTATCAGCTACCCTCCCCCTCATAGCCTTGCTGCTGCTAAGTCACTTCAGTCGTGTCCGACTCTGTGCGACCCCATAGACGGCAGCCCACCAGGCTCCCCCGTCCCTGGGATTCTCCAGGCAAGAATACTGGAGTGGGTTGCCATTTCCTTCTCCAGTGCATGAAAGTGAGAAGTGAAAATGAAGTCATCAGTCATGTCCGACTCTTTCGCGATCCCATGGATGCAGCCTACCAGGCTCCTCCACCCATGAGATTTTCCAGGCAAGAGTGCTGGAGTGGGGTGCCATTGCCGTCTCCCCCTCACAGCCCAGGTAACCCAAATAGGACTGATTCCAACCTCCACTCCCATCCTGAACCAAAGATGGGACATGACCCAGGTCTGTAAGTCAGTGCTTCATTCTGGCATGGGCACAGGACACAAGTTACTCCAAGGAGTTCAGCCCCTGAAACATGAGGAGCTCTCTTTCTGCTGCATGGCCGTAACTGAACTGTGGTGTTACCCGGCCTCCCTGGGAGCAGAACTAGCATGGAGGAAAGTGGGAAAGGCGGTGCCGCGTTCTGGCAGCATCGTCTGAGCACCCAGACCCAGCCCTGTCTGATCCAGCTTCTCTGGGACCTTTCAACCACGTGATTACCAACAGCCTTGTTGCTGTTGTTACTGTTTGCTTAAGTTAATTCTCAGATGGGTCTATTCCTTTCCAGGAAAAGAATCCTGACGTACGTGGCATGACTTCCACCTTTGAGCTAATCTGGTGTGGGAGACAAGCATCAAAAGGAATAAAACTGAGATGCCAGCTGGACTCTCCTGGCCCTCAGAGATGCAGGCACCCGACTCAGATATCCTCATCCCAAGAGTACAAAGAACTTCTCACGGCTTCTTCGCATTCTCAGAGAGGTGTGGCTCTCCTGGGCCCCCTAGGTCTGAAGTTGCTCTCTCTGTGTGTCTACTCTAAATTCACTCCAAAGCAGAACCCGAGCTTTGCCAACTTCCCAACAAGCACAAAAGTATCTGTGAGGATACACTTACCTAAAGGTTTTGAAGGGAAGATGGGGGAGGTATAGTACACATCCTACATTGCTCAACTTCAAAGTCCCATCTCACACACTTCCCATCTTCCCTAAATGCCTCTCAGCTGCGCCTCTGGTGGCGGGGAGGAGATGGACTTTCCATCACTGACTCTGCCCCCATACAACGTCCAGCCTCAGGGGCTCCTCTCTCCCTGGCCCCTACCCCAGGTTCTTTTCCCATTCCCAACCCTACTCCTGAATCTTCAAGCTTCTCTCTCTCCATCATGCAAAGTGGCTCACCCCTGGCTCCTGCCTAGAAGCTGTCTACATGCGAATACACTAGGTTCTTGGTTGAATAAAAGTTTGCCTATTAACTTAATCCACTCTCTTTAAAAGCAATTGGGTTATAAATAGGAAAAGAAAATTTTAGTACACATAAAAAGCATTACCACACAGTGTGGTAAAGAGAAAGACAGGCAAGGTATACGGGAGTAGTTGGGAGATGAACTCTGCCCAAGGGGGCATTAAGGAGGCCTCTCCCAGGAGGTGACGTGGGTGCTGAATATTGGGGCAAGAGGCAGCTTTTGACAGGCAAGGTCTAGAGGAGGCACGTGACCAGCAGAAGGAAGCACACAGACTAGAGTGCTAAGATGGGAAAGTTCACGGTGACATGGAGGGCAGCCCTTGAGGGGTCCTGGGACCAGGAGAGAGCAGGGCGGGGCTGAGGCAGTGCATCGGGGCAGGTTGGCAGGATCCCAGTCTTGGAGGGTCTCGAATGCCAGTGAGCAGATGGATTTGTCCAGAACTGAGAGGAAGCCATTAGCAGATTTTTGAGCAGAATGGTAACGCAGCCAGATTTTGTTTAGGAAGAACAGGTTGGTCACCAGTTTGGAGAAGCTGGAAAAACTGATGGGAAAGGGTAACATTGGTGGGAGCAAGAAACGGTTAGGAGGCTGTTGCAATGATCTGGGCTGGAGATGATGGTGACGTGATGCGGTTGCGGGGCAGCACTCGGCTGCTTGGAGGAGGAATAATTCTCCGTCTTCCCTCTGAGATGGGAGCTCCTCGACAGTGGGCCCAGACTTTTCCATGTCCCAGCACAGGATGTGGCGCAGGTAGCCTCTCACAGGCACATGGGCGCCTGAATGAATGAACCAGCCCTGATCTATGAGCTCCGAGGCGAGAGGCGCGTGCGCGCCTCAGTGAGTGCGCAAACACTGATCTATGAGCTCCGAGGCTCCTACCTTGGGCACTGAGAGGTCACCCCCGCTGAGACGGGCACCCAAGATGAGGCATCGGTTTTAGAACCAAGGACAGCGTTCAGATCCTGCTCACGGAAGAGGCTACACTAGATCCTGACAAGATGTGAGGAAGGTTTCCCTGCAGAGGCTGAGGCCACCTGGAGCCCCCACCTCAGTCAGGAAGTCGGTCACAAGATGAGCCCTGCAGACCCGGAGTGTTCAGGATGCTGACCGTGGATCAGAGCAGGGCAGACAAGGCAAGGTTAGGTTGGTGAAAAGGTCTCTGAGATCTCCTTTTCGGTAGCAGCAAATCCGACAGACAAGCTAAAAGAGCCTCAAAGAACCAACCAGTGGAGGAATTCCAAGCAACAATCCATTTCCGCCACGTATCAGGAAGCTGATGCTGCCTAACAAACCACCATGAAAGCTGGCAGCTTGAAACATGAGGCATTTCTTCTCACGTTCGAGCCGTGCTGAGCTGCAGGTCAGTGCGTTTGGCTGATCAAGGCTAGACTGGGCTGGGCAGCTCCACGCCAGCCCGCACTTCGGCTGGGCTGGGCTGGGCTGGGCGTGGGTTCAGGCTGCAGGTTCACCATGGGGCTATTTCTCTGTCTCTCGGGCTCCTTGCCCTGATGATGCATTCTTCTCGTGGTAGAAGCACAAGAGCCCAAACTGAACTGTACAAGCACATGTAGGATCTCTAATTAAGTCTCATCTGCGAACACACTGTTGGCCAAAGCAACTCAGGCGGATAAGCCCACTATATACTTCACAGGGTGCAAAGCATGGCAAAAGGTGGGAATGCATTATCCTATTACAATGGAGGGAAGAATTGTAGGCAGTCTATCACACGTCATCTTGCTTATCCAGAATCTCCAGGCTCCCTCAAACCCTGACAATATAGCACAATCATCGTGTAAAATGCTCACACCTAGAGGGACATGCAAAATTCATGGGAAAGTACAGCTAATAGATGTCTAGTTAGTCATAACATCTGGACCTCATCCACTTATTCATGCAATCCACGCATCTAAAGCAATTAGAAGTCTTTTAAGGAAGGTTAAGTTGGAGGGCCTAAAAAATTGACAACATCCTTATGAAAAATCTTCCATCTCCTTGGGATGACCAGAGTGGAGACTTCCTTACTGAATTCCGTCCACGTAGGTCACAGCCACCAAGGTGAGCTCTAATGTCACCCACTCCTTTGTCAGCAAGCTCCTCCCAGCCTCCACTTCATGCATCTTTTATTACCACCTAACGCCTTTATGAAATATTGATTGCTCATTCCCATGGCCCAGCCAAGGGCCCCAAAATGAGCTTGTGTGCTGATGTCTGGAATTTGGGACCCGCCACAGATGACAGAACTAACTCGGGGGAACTTCTAGACCCCACCTGGAAAGGATACTGGGAAGTTAAATTAACATCATGTTTACTAATGAGAAAGTGAAGATCTAGGACATAGGTTCATGAGAAGGGAAATGAAAGGAAATAAAAAGGTCAGGAGGAAGGAAAAGGAAGTGCCTGAGCTGATGGCGGGACGGGGCTGAAAGCTTGATCATCAGCTGCATTTGTTGTCAGATTTAATGGGCTGTAGGTGTTGATTGCTCAATCCATAAAATGAGTTATTAATTTGCTGTTCTAACAGGATAGAACCTATCTTATGCAAATTGATTTGAAAGCCAGCATCAGCTCTGAGAGAATGGTTCAGACGTCTCTTAAGTAAAAAGTTCCCAGGCTTTTCTATAATAAGGTGCTCAGCCTGCTTGTCACTGCACCAAGGGAAGATCCCTGCAGGTTTAAGACTTGGGTCCTTTGTCCATCCTCCATTAGACTTGAGCTCCTTAAGGCAGGGCTGAAAGAAAGTGAAAGTCAGTCAATCATGTCCAACTCTTTGCGGACTATACAGTCCATGGAATTCTCCAGGCCAGAATACTGGAGTGGGTGGCCATTCCCTTCTCCAGGGGATCTTTCCAACTCAGAGATTAAACCCACGTCTCCCACATTGCAGGTGGATTCTTTACCAGCTGAGCCACCAGGGAAGCCCAAGGCAGGGCTGTATCTCCTAATCATCTCTGTACCCCAGTATCTAGCATGGTTCCCAGAACCTCTAGGTAATTGTTGGAAGAAAGAATGTATGAAGGCGGATCCCTGTGTGACTTAGGGTGCGTTACTGCCCTTCTCTCGGCCTCTGGCTCCACCATCTATAAAGGGGAGGGATTGGACCAAGTGTCGCCTTGGGACTTCCATCATCTCTGGGCATGGTCTGTAGAAGCTATGAGTCACTAAAGATGAGACAGTAGGTGGAGAGGCTGGGAGGCTTCTGACAGCCCTGGATCTCACATGCTTCTGAGTTACTCTTTTGGATAAAGGATCTGTTGACTCAGGTTTCAGGGAGCCCTGGCCTGGAAGACCTCACCCCCAGGCCTGCTGTAGCGCTAACTTACTGGGAGACAGTCACTCTTCTATGGGAATAATGACTTGACCTCACAGAGCTGTTGGGAGGTCCAAGCTGAAACAAGCGGGTGGGGTGGAAGGTGCCTTAAAACCGAACGTTCTGTGCACACATCAGGCGAAGGCAAGTGGCTCCTGCGGACAGTGTGGTGAGTCTGAATCCCAGCTGACTCACGCGGCAGCTGTGTGACTCTGGGCAAATAACCTCTCTGAGCTTTGGTGTCCACATTAGTAAGGCTAGAATGATCATTACTACATCACAAGGTTTTCAGGAGAATTAAATAAAACAAGGAATGAAAAGTACATAGTATCACAATGCCTAAGTACTGTAAAACTGATCATGCAATTTTGAGGACTCAGCGTGAAATGAAAATACAGGGACCTTTGTTCCAAAATTCTTAAGGGTTTTAAGGGGCGACCTCGGAACATTAGAGGGAATGCAGGAACCCTCTGGGAGCAGGGTCATGCCCAGGAACCCAATCCCGCTGACACACAAAAGCTGCCTACGATCTGAGGGACCATTTTCTTTCCTCTACCTCGGTTGGACCTTGCCATCCTCAGCACATACACATAGGATTTGGAAACTCTTTTTTGGAAGAAAATCACTATTATTATTCCTGAGGCAGCTTCATTTTCCCTCCTCTGAGCAGAACAGAGTCACCCATCCTGATAGACATCAGATAAACGGGGAAAGAAATCAACTTTCTGGCTGCTGGCAAATGCTGTCACTGGAGGAAGAGGTTTACAGGATAATTCGGGAATTAGAACAGGGAAGACACGATCAGCAATGATTTCCTACCATGGCAGGAATCCATGAGCAAGTTCCTAAACACACCGTGTCCCCTGTCTCTGAAACTTCAGTGGCTCCCCGTTGGGCGCTCTCAGGGTGAAGTTCATTATCCCCAGCAGGGTGGTCATTGCTCTCCATGGTCTGATTTTGCAACGGTTGTCCCTTGTTCCCCATCATGGTGCTTCAGGAAAGCTATTTTCTTGTCAGTCTCATACATTCCAACCTACCTCCATGCCTTCATTCATTCACTCATTTTTTAGCTTACCCCATTTCTCAGCCTAATAAAAGCTTCTCCAGCCGGAGTTTACATTCCACCTCTTCCAGGAAGCTATGCAGAACAGTCTCCATGACTTAGAAACTGCATTAGTCAGTTTTTGCTGCAGTAACAAGCAATCCTAAAAATCTCAGTGTCTTAGAGTACAAACATTCGTTTCTTGTTCACATTACCAGAGGGCTGCTTGGAGATCGTGGGTCATTCTGGTGCCGGTGTTGCTCCATGGGTTTCTTACTGGAGACCCAGGGTGAGGGAGCAGTGTTTCTTGGAGATACACAATGCGGCTTGTTTCACGTTTTCTCACGGCAGAGAAAAGGAGCACGTGAGGGGCAGAACCAAAGCACATGAGTGTCTGTAAAGCTGCTGCACAGACTTGGCACCTTTCACGTTCCGTTGGCCAAAGAAAGTCACAGGACCAATCGCAATCTTTCAGGGTGGGAAAGGACACTCCAGCTACAGGGAGGCAAGCAGGGAAGGGAGTGAGTGACTGAAAGGATCACAGAATCCATGAGCGTGTACTCAGCCACACATGAGCGTGTACTCAGAATACATGAGAGTGTACTCAGCCATCAGACAGCACACGCTTCGAGGTCAAATACTTCTGCTTTGAATCTCAGTTCTCCCAAAGATATGTTGAGTGTACTCAGGCAAGTTCTTAAAGCTATGTCTCAGTTTCACTGTCTGTAAAAACAGGATAATGAAACCTATTTTAAAGGCTCCCGTGAAAGATTACGTGAGATAACGGCCATAAAGTGTTTTGCCCTGTCCCTGGCACATGATGAGGACTCAAAATGGTACTTTTATCAATAGCATTTTGAAAATTCATTTTCCCCCAAGAATAATGCACTTTTAATATTTACTTATTTGGCTGCAAGGAGTCTTAGCTGAGACACACGGGATCCTTTAGCCGCTGCGTGCTAACTCTTAGCGGCAGTATGTGCAATTTAGCTCTCTGACCAGAGGTTGAACCAGAGCTCCCTGCACTGGGAGCTTCAAGTCTGAGCCACTGGACCACCAGGAAAGTCCCCAGAATAATCCACTTTTTATTGAAAGTGAAAGACGCTCAGTCACGTCCAACCCTTTGCGACCCCATGGACTGTACAGTTAATGCAATTCTCCAGGCCAGAACACTGGAGTGGGCAGCCTTTCCCTTCTCCAGGGGATCTGCCCAACCCAGGGATTGAACTCAGGTCTTCTGAATTACAGGCAGATTCTTTAGCAGCTGAGCCACAAGGGAAGTCCAAGAATACTGGAGTGGATAGCCTATCCCTTCTCCAGCAGACCTCCCCAACCCAGGAATCGAACTGGGGTCTCCTGCATTGCAGGCGGATTATTTACCAACTGAGCTATCAGAGAAGCCTGCATTTTTATTGAAGTATATTTAATTCACAATGTTGTATTAGGTACACAATAAAATGAGTCTGTTATACTGTACATATATACACACATATACATATATTCTTCAGATTCT
The DNA here is from genome assembly GCA_006410635.1 of Cephalophus harveyi. Taxonomy (NCBI): domain Eukaryota; kingdom Metazoa; phylum Chordata; class Mammalia; order Artiodactyla; family Bovidae; genus Cephalophus; species Cephalophus harveyi. The sequence goes on along the minus strand of SJYT01008606.1, from coordinate 97,962 downwards.
CTTTCATTATAGGTCATCATAAGACATTGGGTATATTTTCCTGTGCTATGTATCAGGCCTTTGTTGTTTATCTATTTTTTATATAGTAGTATGTATCTGTTAATCCCAAACTCCTAATTTATAAAAAAGTGAAAATTCCTTTTTACTAATCATAATTTTGTTCCATAATGATAATTTTCTATTTACTAAATTTGTCCATCTTCTCATCTGTCTATTCAACAAACCTTTCCTGGGCCTCCACTGGCATCTGCCTGACTCCCCATCACACTGTCTAAGCCCAGAGGAACTTGGGTTCCATCAGTTAGGCTTCTGGTCCCCGAACTGAGGCTTGACTAAGACCCCACAAGCCCACACTGGACCAGAGTCCAGAAGACTTTTCCTTCTCGGCTTGGTTCCATTTCAATCTAAGAAATCTACGAGCAGTCAAGTAAAGGAATGTAAGCACACAAAACTTCAATTAGTTTCATGAAGTTAAAATTGCTTTCATGGGCAGAAGGAAGGAGACAGGGGACACTGAGGCTGAAACCAGAAGAAAAAGAAGGAAAGGAAAGGGGAAAAAAATACTGTAGGAAGCAAGCGGGGTTTCTCGCCCGAGCCTAAAAATGAACTGTCTGCGTTTTGCCAGAAACACTGCAAATGTCATCCGATTCTGCAAGGAACAGTCCTTGCAAATCACTCAGCTTTTCAAGAAAGTGAAAAGAACAATAGGGAATGCTGAGCTAGATGGTGATTTAGGTCTTAGCCCCAAACAAGGGCGCAGACATTTCCTTAACGATGGATGGGTAAGAAAGCAAAGAAACCGAAATTTTTCTAAAATTCCTCCAGCGTCTCCCAGACAGTTATTTCAACAGAAAACTCACAAATCTCAGCTCCGTCTGCCCCATCTCTGGAGCCTTGGGCAAGTTGTTCCTCTGCTGGGAGCCTCCACTCCCTCCAGTGTTGGGAGGCTCTAGAGGACCCCCTTCCCTCTCAGGGCTGTTGGAAGATTAAACGAGATATTGCGTGAAAAGCACCTGCCTGGCACAAAGTGGCCACACAGAAGGTGCTAATTCCTTTCCCTCTCACTGGTTGAGAAGGAAATCCTGTTTGCTTTGCAGCCAGATGATTCTTGCATTAGGAAGGGTTCTCCAGAGAAGCAGAGCCCACAGGATGTATATGAGTCTGCTGGTCTGACAGTCAGAAGACCAGGAGACTCAGGAACCAGGAAGAGCTGATGTTTCCCCTTGAGTCAAAAGGCAAGGGAAAAACCACCAGTGTCTCAGCAGAGAGCCAGTCATGCAGGAGGAATTCCGTCTGTCTCCCGAGACAGTTAATTTTTGGTTCTATTCAAGCCTTCAACTGATAAAATGAGGCCCACCCATGTTAGAGAAAGCAATCTGCTTCCCTCAGTCCATCAACAAGTTTGCATGCGTGCGTGAGTTCAGTCACTCTGCCGTGTCCAACTTGGTGACCCCATGGGCTGTAGCTCACCAGACTCCTCTCTCCATGGAATTTTCCATGGAAGCATCCTGGAGTGGGTTGCCATTTCCTTCTCCAGGGGATCTTCCCAACCCAGGGATCAAACCTGCATCTCTTGCATTTCCTGCGTTGACGGGCAGATTCTTTGTCACTGTGCCACCTGGGAAGCCCCAGTCTATCAATCTAGGTGTTTAAACTCATTCCAAAACACCCTAACAGAAACCCAGAATAAGGTCTGGTCCCATATCTGGGCACCCCATGGCACCATCTCACTGACACACAAAATTAGCTGTCACAGTTCCTAAATCAGAGGCAGGATCCGCTAAGGGGGCAGCGCTGTACATCTCAAATGCAGGTGCATCTGGTTACTTCCTATCTGCCAAGACACCGTGAGAATCTCAGCAACTTAAACCCACGGGGCTCGGCACCAGCATCATTTGCCATCAAAGAAGCCGCCCTCTGAGCCTGTCTCCCACTCTGGCAAAAGGAGGCGCCGATGTCTTTGGTACTATCAACATATTGTCGAAGGTTAAAGGGAAGAACTGTGTGTGCTGGGGGTGGGCAGTGAGTAACACACTCTGGGGCACCATCTAAGCAGGAGGATTCAGGCAGACTTCTGGACCAGTTGTGCTGGTGGATATGCGTTCAGCTGCAAGTCACAGAAGAAACCAATGAGGAATTCCTCGAGTAATAAAGAGACAATCATCTCACACGACGAGAAGCCTGCGGGCTTCTTCAGCAGCTCGGCAGCATCAGAGCGCTGGGTCAGCCCCTCGAGGGTCTCACTGCTTTCTTCTCAGGGTCTCGAGAGGGCAGAAGAGTTCACATTCCTCACCAGACAGTGGCCAAATGGAAAGGAGGGAAGGAGTGGGGAAAGCCTTTCTTCTCCTTGTATCCTTTCTTCTTGAAAAAGCTTTGTTAGAATATAGCTGCTCTGAGGCTTCGCAGATGGCCCTGGTGGTTAAGAACCTGCCAGCTAATGCAGGAGACGTAAGAGGTGCGGGTTGGATCCGTGGGTCGGGAAGGTCCCCTGGAGGCGGGCATGGCAACCCCCTCCAGTATTCTTGCCTGGAGAATCCCCCACGGACAGGGAGCCTGGTGGGCCACAGCTCACGGGGTCACAGAAGAGTCGGGTACGACTCGGGAGTGTGTGTGTCCATCTCAACCTTCCAATTTACCCCTTTTTCTTCTTGCTATCCATACATTTGTTCTTTAGGACTGCATTCTCTTCTTAAGATTGGAAAATCTTTCTCAAACTCTCCCCGCAGATTTCCCCTCACATCTCAGGCACCGGACCTCTGTCAAGAACAATATCTCCGTGATTGTCTTGGCCCAATCCTGATTATTCCCTGAGGCTGGGCACATTTCTCCCAACCAAAATCAAGACTCAATCAGCAAGAAAGGAGAGTAACTTGTTGGCCAAGCATCAGTGTCCACCGTTGCTTTCAGATAAGCTGTAGGTCGGCGTAAGGCAGTGTGAAGCAGCTGTGAAAAGACACGGGAGTCGGGGCGAAGTGAAAAGGAAAGTATAGTCTAGATAAAATGGGCCATTTTTAATTTATAGAGTATGCTTCCATCTTGAACAGAATGAATTTCCAAAAAAAATTAGTTGACATGCAGGCAGCCTGAACTAAAGAGAACCTGGCTTTCACAACCACAGCCAACTCTACAGCAGTATCAAACTGACATCATCAGATCATCAAATAGGTTCCGCCCCCACCACCACCCCCACCAGGAGGGAGCTGAATTCTCAGTAGTAAATAGTAGTTTATTATTAATTCCTTTACTTTGCCCTAAAAGGTATGTCTTATTAATTTTGTATTATGCTTACTTAGTTTTGCTATTTGCTCATGAATAGTTTATCTTTTGTTCATAAACTTGGAGAATCCAGAGTTCTTGTTTCTCTCATTTCTAAATCAAAGATTTACGTTCTTAGAGGTACTCCGTGGCCAGACTCTTAGATCATCAGCTGTCAAGTAGCTGATATCCCTTTGCCCCCGGGGACATCTGATACCTGTTTGTCCCAGGACCGGAGTATCACAAAATAAAGGTAAAGCTTTCTGGCAGAAATCTGCAAGATAAAGTCAGAAAGGTACTGCTCATAGTAAGTGCTCGGTAAATCCTTGTTGAATGAACTAATTCTCAAGCACAGTGAACCAGCTACAGCAAGGCTAACACATCTTCCTCTGTTCCCTCCTGGGGAAGGTTATGCAGCTGACTGGGTGGCTGGTTCTTACTATATGCAAAGAAAGCTTCCCTGGTGACTCAGATGGCAAAGCATCTGCCTGCAATGTGGGAGACCCAGGTTCGATCCCTGGGTTGGGAAGGTCCCCTGGAGAAGGAAATGGCAACCCACTCCAGTACCCTTGACTGGAAAATCCCATGGACAGAGGAATCTGGTGGGCTACATACAGCCCACGGGGTCGCAAAGAGTCGAACACCACTGAGCGACTTCCCTTTCTTTCTTTGTCTTTCTTTCTTTCTTTCCTATCTGCTCAGCTGGGCTCCTCAAAAGGCGTCTGGCAATAGTGAGCTATGAAGACTAATCCAGCTAGTCCTTCGCCTCCTCTGAGCAGGACCCACGCTGAGTAACTATTAGGATTCTGTTGTTTAGTCACCAAATGATGTCCGACTCTTTGTGACCCCATGGACTATAGCACACCAGCGTCTTCTGTTCTTCACTATCTCCAGCAGTTTGCTCAAACTCACGCCATTGAGTCAGTGATGCCATCCAACCATCTCATCCTCTGTCACCTCCTTCTCCTCCTGCCCTCTATCTTTTGCAGCATCAGGGTCTTTTCCAATGAGTCAGCTCTTTGCATCAGGTGGAGCTTCAGCTATAGCAGCAGTCCTTCCAGTGAATATTCAGGGTGGATCTCCTTTAGGATGGACTGGTTGGATCTCCTTGCAGTCCAAGGGACTCTCAAGAGTCTTCTGCAGCACCACAGTTCAAAAGCATCCATTCTTCGGCGCTCAGCCTTCTTTATGGTCCAACTGTCACATCCACACATGACCACTGGAAAACCATAGCCTTGACTAGACAGACCTTTATTGGCAAAGTGACGTCTCTGCTTTTTAATACACTGTCTCGGTTTGTTGTAGCTTTCTTTCCAAGGAGCATCTTTTAATTTCATGGCTGCAGTCACAGTCCACAGTGATTTTGGAGCCCAAGAAAAGAAAACCTGTCATTGTTTCCACCTTTACCCCTTCTATTTTCCATAAAGTGATGGGACCAGATGCCATGATCTTAGATTTCTGAAAGTGGAATTTTAAGCCAGCTTTTTCACTCTCCTCTTCCACCTTCATCAAGAGGTTCTTTAGTTCCTCTTATTAGGAGGCAGAGATGGAAAAGTCCTATAAAAGGCAGGAGGCGGCAGACCCAGCGGGTTCGGTACGCAAGCTCTAGCATTTGATCCCTTATGAAACCCACACCGCCACTGACTTGCCTGTGTGACCTTCCGCAAATCCCTGAACCTCTCTGTGCCAGGATCACGGTAGGAATTAAATGGGAAATGCATGAAAGTTGTTTAATACTTATCCTAGAGCAAGATCTCAAGACAGTTAGATGGGAAGAGGGTCCTTGCGCTGAGTTGCAGGAGGCATTCAGGGTGGTCCAAAGAGTGTGAGCCGGGGCCGAAAAGTGGGAAAGGGCGGGTCTGTCTAGGAAACTGCAGGAAGTTTGGAGTGAACTGGGCAGGGTGGCAAACGAAAAAGCCCAGCTAACGATGCAGTGGTTCCGTTCCTCGAGGCAAATCCCGAAGAATCTGGAGAGAGGACACCCAGGAAGAAGAGATCAGGGATGAATCCTCTGGGGAGGGACCCTTTGTAATTGGGTGGAGGAGTGATTTTGACCTGAGCAAGGAACCAGCCCCTCTAGGCTTCAGAAGGATAAAAGAGGAAAGGAGCTGACCAAGTTCATTCTTCCTTCCTGGTCACCGTTGTTCTGGGACAAACAGTGCCTGTCCTACGCCCTCAGGGACTCGCGCCTGTGGCCCAGGTAGCCTCAGGAGCGGCATCAGGGAAGTGCAGAAGCCCTGTGCTTGGGAAAGGTGGAGAAGGACAGATGGGGGCTCGTTCATTTCAGCCACACCCAAGGCTGGGGGGCTGCAATCCAAGGAAATTTCCTCCAAGTTCTGCTCTGTTCTGCAGCAAAGGGTGAGGCCTCAAGCTAATGACCTGGCAGGTGGGGTGAGGGCCAGGGCCTGTCCACTTCCCCAGCCTGCCCCCTGAGTTCCGTGAGCCTGGAACTGGCCACCCCCTCCCTAATCACATTCCCTGGGGAAAAGTAAGTTTACAGGGAAACACAGCTAAACATTTGAGAAGCAAAGCATTCTTGAAAACAAATTCCATCAAGAAGCAGAAATATTGGTTCAGAAGGAATAAGAATTTAAAACTAGTCTAATCAACCTATAAAAGAAAAGAAGGGAAGCTACTTGCTATATGAAACCAGAAGAAGAAAACAAAAATAAAAGGATGGAGCAGAAATATTGCACAAGAGAAAATGGAATCGTTTCTGTAACCAACGAAGCAATTGGGATAAACAGCTAAAGAATGAATGAGTCAATGGGGAAAAGATATTGAGAAAAGCTCCCTGAAGGAAAAAGAATGAATTAATTAATTGAAAGGAAAACTAACTCAGAGCACAGAAGTCAAGGTACTGACGTGGAGACACGAAATTCAGAAACAGATAAATGAACATGGCAATGGTAAAATATTTAGGAGAATACTGAAAATAAGCATCCTGCAGCTTTCCTTTAAAAAGGTGGAAAACGTTCAAGCTGAAAGGTCTGAGAGGAACAAAGAGAAAAGGCGAACATCCCGGGTACCTTCTGGGAGACGTTCAAGGCAAAGGGGAGCGTGATGAAGTCAAGAGGAGTTGGCGCAAGAGGGGCAGAAACCCTGGCTCCAGAGCTGCGACGCCCCCCAAGCAGGGAGCCCGCCCTCTGCTTTACGGGAGCCTGTGGCTCTCCTTCAAGCCCAGCTTCAAGTCCAAGTGTGTCTGGCTGGTTCCACAAGTGATTATTCCGTTCAGGTCTCCTTCCACTGAGTACCATGAGGGCAAACACGCCACCCTTCTCTCCCTGCCCCACCCCAGGGTATACTGAACCCCCGTAGTTGCCACTGAGCTGCTGTTTGCTGAAGGGACTCCTTCGTATTCCGGTCTGAGTGTCTCATGGCCCCGTGACCATTCCTTGTGTCCATCTCCCTCCGCAGGGGTCCAACCTGCTGGGCTGGGACTCTGACAGCCCACCTGCCTGTGACCAGTCCCTCCCTCTTGGAGGACTAGACCCAGCCTCCCCCAGCCTCTGAGCCATTCACAGAATCTGCTCATGCCAACCCCAAACCCACAGCCTGGATGCTCTCTCTGACTCCCCCCGCCCCAGTCCCAGGGTTGGATTTCATAAACCTAAATCAGAGAAGGGAATGGACTTGCCATGGTCACATGGCACCAAGGTGAGACCCTCAGGTGTCCTGATTCCCAAACCAGGATGTCCTGTCCCGGCCCCGTATTGCCTCCAGAGGACACCCGTGAGTGCGAGTTCTCCAAAGGTCGCTGAACAGCTCGGGGTTGGAGGCTGCCATGGAACACAAAGCTTACGAGGCCGGACGAGCATGACCACCCTCTTCCTCTCCTTCCTGTGGCACTGGCTCTAGGGTTAGACCAAGGATTCCAGCCCGCTTCTGCCACTGGCCGGCTGCATGACCCTCAGCAATTACTTACATTTCTCTCTCTGAGACTCAGTCTCCTCCCCTCTAAAGGGCCGGTGAGAACAAAAGGAAATCCCAGCGATGAGAACCAAAGGAAATCGTGTGTGGAAAGTGCTCGACACCAACCACGGCACACAGTAGGCACTTGATGCACCTGCTGTCCTACCAGCCTTCTTCCTGTGACTCGGCGTCGGCAAACGATCCCACGGGCACCGAGACCGTGGCACTCCAGCTCACCTTTGCCCGTCCACAGTGATGGAGGTATGGGAGGTGCTTAATAGATATCTGCTAATTGAGTAGATAGATGGATAAATGAGTGGATAAGTGAATGGATGGATGGATAAATGGGTGGATGGATGAACAGATGGATAGGTGGGTAGATGGATGGATGGATAGGTGGGTGGATGGATGGGTGGATGGACGGATGGATAGGTGGGTGGATGGATGGATGAATGGATGGATGGGTGGATGGATAGGTGGGTGGATGGATGGATAAGTGGGTGGATGGATGGATGGATAGGTGGGTGGGTGGATGGATGGATAGGTGGGTGGATGGATGGATGGATGGATGGATAGGTGGGTGGATGGATGGATGGATAGGTGGGTGGATGGATGGATGGATAGGTGGGTGGATGGATGGATGGATAGGTGGGTGGATGGATGGATGGATAGGTGGGTGGATGGATGGATGGATAGGTGGGTGGATGGATGGATGGATAGGTGGGTGGATGGATGGATGGATAGGTGGGTGGATGGATGGATGGATAGGTGGGTGGATGGATGGATGGATAGGTGGGTGGATGGATGGATGGATAGGTGGGTGGATGGATGGATGGATAGGTGGGTGGATGGATGGATGGATAGGTGGGTGGATGGATGGATGGATAGGTGGGTGGATGGATGGATGGATAGGTGGGTGGATGGATGGATGGATAGGTGGGTGGATGGATGGATGGATAGGTGGGTGGATGGATGGATGGATAGGTGGGTGGATGGATGGATGGATAGGTGGGTGGATGGATGGATGGATAGGTGGGTGGATGGATGGATGGATAGGTGGGTGGATGGATGGATGGATAGGTGGGTGGATGGATGGATGGATAGGTGGGTGGATGGATGGATGGATAGGTGGGTGGATGGATGGATGGATAGGTGGGTGGATGGATGGATGGATAGGTGGGTGGATGGATGGATGGATAGGTGGGTGGATGGATGGATGGATAGGTGGGTGGATGGATGGATGGATAGGTGGGTGGATGGATGGATGGATAGGTGGGTGGATGGATGGATGGATAGGTGGGTGGATGGATGGATGGATAGGTGGGTGGATGGATGGATGGATAGGTGGGTGGATGGATGGATGGATAGGTGGGTGGATGGATGGATGGATAGGTGGGTGGATGGATGGATGGATAGGTGGGTGGATGGATGGATGGATAGGTGGGTGGATGGATGGATGGATAGGTGGGTGGATGGATGGATGGATAGGTGGGTGGATGGATGGATGGATGGGTGGGTGGATGGATGGATGGATAGGTGGGTGGATGGATGGATGGATGGATAGGTGGGTGGATGGATGGATGGATGGATGGATAGGTGGGTGGATGGATGGATGGATAGGTGGGTGGATGGATGGATGATATGAAGGAATGAATGGATCAATGAATGAAAAGTTTTCCATTTGAATTATGCTGGGGAATTGATGGGAGGTGTTAGCTTGTATGATGGCCTTTGCTGAGGTCGAAGTCATGTAAAATAGGGCAAAGGAATCTTTTCTGTCATATCACTAAATCCAAGGCCAGCCTCACCCAGGAATTTATTGGGCCAAGCTCTCTGTGTTAGGAAAAGGGCTAGAAATTCTCAGGAGAAGAGTTGTCTGTTATGTCACATAATCTCAGCCTCTAATACTTAACATTATAAGCTCTGCTAATAACTCCAGGTCACTCGTCTGGGAAAAAAAGATAAGGATGTGAAAATTATGCATATTAGCCTGTGTAATCCACCACCCCATGATGTTGACTCTGAGACGGAGAGATTTTAATTCACTTTCCCCCTGCTTGCCCTCTGACAACACAGTTATTTCAGGAGATGTAAATGGAGAGAGATGATTGCTGTATGGTTTCTTTCTGGAAATTTTATTCCATGTAAAGTTGGTTTCTACATTTATTGCTAAGATAAGTCCCTTCCCTGAAGGGAAGGAAGTATTTCTGGAGTTAAATAAGAGCAATGATATCCTCAAGCTTAAGTCTGGGCCCTCCTAGTGGTCTGCTGTGTGACTTTCTGCAAGTTGTGTAACTTCTCAATGCCTGTTCATTCGTGCATTTATTCCCTGCCTTCCCCCACCCTCTGAAAACCAGAACATAGAAGTGCTCTTTTATAGCAGATTAAAGATGGCTACAGATTCTTTGGCCCTCCTCCAGCAGGAGCTGAGCTCCGTGTGCCCTCCGTTCAAATCTGGGCACGCGCTGCGGCCGCCTCGACCAACAGAACACAGCTGGGTTGATGCTGTGCCAGTTTTCAGGCCCCCGCTTTGAGAAACCAGCAGTTTCTACTGCTTATATCTGGGGCTACTCTCTCCAGGAGCTTCCAACGTTCTTGAAAGAAGCCCAACACCCCTGACGTCGCTACACTGGAGACGACCCGGGTAGGTACTATCGTTGGCAGTCCCAACTGAGCCCAGCATTCAAGCCATCCCCATGGGGGCACCAGACGTGTGAGTGAGGGAGCCCCTCGGGAATGGACGTTCCAGCTCCAGCTGCCCCAGGAGATGCCACGTTGTTCAGTGACTAACTGCCCGACTGAGCCTTTCCCAAATTCCTGATCCCCAACTTATGAGCAAAATAAAATGATGGCTTTAAGCCACTACGTTTTGGAGTGGTCTGGTACACAGGAATAGATTACAAAACATCTTTTTTACAGGGGGCAATAGAGCACATTGTGATTCAACCTAAAGTTTGTTTGCGCTTGAGTTCGTGTTTCGGGTTTTTTAATTGATGTGGACAACTCACATTTGTAGACAAAAATCCAGAGGAAAAACCAACACCTAGGAAAAGGGGATGATCAAACAGAAACAAGACAATTCAAAAAGGAAATGCAGATAGCCAGGAAACAGTACAATATTTATTGGGCCATGCTACTAAGCAAAGAAATGCAACCTGAAACTAGACTAAGTTCTCTTCGCCCATCGAATCAGCAAAGTTTCTCTCTCCTGATAATAGTCACGCCTGGTAAAGGCAGCAGGAGAACTCGGGACATCTTCACAGAAAGCTGAAAAGAGTAAAGCTTGCATCTGGTATTTCTGGAAAGCAAATTGACTAGTAAGTTTTCGATTTGAGTAATTCTCCGAAGAAAATAATCTGACGTGTGGACAAAGATTGATGTGCCAAATATGTTTGTCACAGCATCATTTCATAATAGTGAAATATTATGAGAAGAAAAACTTAAATGTTGGATTTAGGGGAATAGCTAAGTAAATGGAACTGTCTGTACAAGATAGAATACGTGTGCCACCCCTACAAATGATGCTTGTGAAGTGTTCTTAACGACACGGAAAAATGCTTAATGATATAACATTAAGTAAAAGAGCAAGATAGAAAAAGGTTATAAAGTATGATTCCAACTACTTTGAAAAGCATAAAAAGACTGGAAGGAAATACGATGAAACGTTAATAGTGTTTATCTGTGGGTGGTGGCATTATGGGTGGTTGTTTTTCTTATTTATTCTTTGCAGTATTTTCAACACTGGGAATGCATTACTTTTGCAATTTAATTTTTTTCTTTTAATCAGAAAAGAAATGGTCAGCAATGGTCAATCTTAGGCTCAAGCTGAGAAGCAGGAAAATGGAAAAAGGGGTGTTGGGAGATCTTGAAGAGTCCCTGGAGTTGAAAACCTGTGGTAATACAGACCTTTCGTGGTGAAGTTTACTTTTGTCCTTGTCTGTGATAGAAATAATATTTGCTGAATGCATGAATGATGTAAAACCAGAATCTGCTTCCACAGTGGGGCTTGATTTGATAAATAAACCCCGCTTCTTCCCAGGTAGTAGCTCTGGGTTCACCACATGAAAACTGCTCGGGACTAAGTAACTTAATATTCACTAAAGCAAAGGGAAATAGGTCAGAATCCAGGTAAATTGTCCTCAGACTCAAAAGTGACAAAGTTCTTGAATTTCAGACACCAGAAATCTGCCTCTCTGGTTCTCTGGGCACCTGTTCTGGGCTTTTTGTGGCAATTTCATACAGTGTTATTTATGGAAAAAGAAATGAGAGAACAGAACCCCTTAAAGACTTAGGATTATAGAATCTTGGGGCTGGACTGGGTAAGGAGGGAGTGGGTAGGGTTTCAAGAGTATATTTTTACTCCAAACCTTTGTTTCACTGATAAGAAACAGAGGCACAAAGAAGTCAGGTCTTTGCCTGAGGTCAGCCAGGGCGTCAGTGCCGAGATGGCACCCCAGCCGGGGCCCCCCTGCCTCTCGGTAATGCCTTCCCCGTGGCCTCAGCAGCATCAACTGACTGGGTGATATTCAGCTCATTTTTTGGTTTGGGGGGTTAATGTTCTTTGTCTGCATATCCTTGAGGACTTTGTTCACCTGATACACAGCAGGTGCTCAGTAAGTATTTGTTGACTGGATGGATAGACGGATGGAGGGACAGACAGATGAAAGGCTGAATGGATGAACAAATGGATGGACAAACTTAGCAGAATTATAAAATGAGAAGACCATGTGTTATGGAGTCGTGCTGACCTGGAAGTCAAATCTCAGCACCGCCCCTTATTGACTGTATTACCTCAAGCAAGTCACGCAAACTCTCTGAGTCTCAAATACTTCCCCTGTAAAATGGGGGCGATAATGACTCAAAAGAGTTTCTAAGAGTTAAACAAGATAATATGTAAAGGATATAAAACTCTTTGCTGAATTCCCGCCACTGCAGTAATTGCCAATTAAATGTTACTTTCTCTTCTCCCTCCCAGGAAGCCAAGTCCGAGGTGTAGCCACCATCCCTTGAGTCCTGCCGCAGAGACGCCGGTTGTGTGTTGACTTCAGACGCCCATGTGTGCTTAACTCACCTGGATATTCTGGGACATCACCGCCATATATTATGTCCCCCAAATAAGGGTCATGTCAATTCAGTGGGGTTTATTAAGCAAACGCTGGGACGGAGGAAGCACAAGCTGGAATCAAGATT
>SJYT01008606.1:0-84240 GCA_006410635.1 Cephalophus harveyi | reverse complement strand
GACAAAGGGAACATCACTGCAGGATTGTATAGAAATTCAAAACACAATAGGATATATTATTGAACAACTTCATGCCAATAAATCTGAAATAAGGATTGAAACTGACAAATCCCTAGAAAAGTACAGCCCACTAAAACTGACAGAAGAGGACAAAGAATCTTACCACCATCTCACATCCATCAAAGAGATTGGATTCATAACAGAAACCTTCCCACGGAGAAAACTCGATCCACCCAAGTGGCTTCACTAATGAGCTCCATCCACTCAATACTTAAGGGGTGATGCCAGTTTACACAACACTTGTAGAAAATATAAACCCATCTCAACTCATTTTATGTCATAAGGCCAGCATCATCTTGGTAAATTACAAGAAAATTACAGACTAGTATCCCCCATGAACCAAGTAGCAGAACTCCTCAGCAATAAATGAACAAGCAGTTATTAACAGCCATATATTTACTATAGTGAGTTGATTCCTTTCCCTTGTTGAAGGCAACTTTGGATAGTAAAGTAAAGTCGATCATGGAATCCTAAACTTAGCAGTCAACTGAGGTCCCCTTTTCCTGCTAGAAGGTGGGAGCCCTAGGGTCTCAGAGATGCCATCGATGTTTTTTGAGTAAAGCGAGGATGAAAAGGAGGGAGGGAGGGAAGGAAGGAAGGAAGGAAGGGGAAAACACATTATGATTTTTATGAGAAAGAGGAATTTGGAAGATGTGCTTCTAAATGTCACCTGCTTTGGGTCTAATTCAGCCTGAAAGGGAACACCAGCCTGGGAAGGACAGAGTATAACTCATCGAGCAAGGTTTCCAGGAGCCTTGACATCTTGTGGTTTAAAAGTGTGTGGAGTCAGCAGGAAGCGATTCAGGAAAGAGACTTCAGCTTTCAGCATTTCCATATCTGATAATGGGCTCTAAGAGCATTGCTGGATAATTGAATCCAACAGCCAAGCTCCCCCTCACTCCGTTCTCTCCACTCGACAAGGGAAAATGCCTCTCGGCCCAGCACACCCAAGAGCAGAGCTCCGTTTGACCCGACTATACACTTGTGTGCCGCCCCTGATTGGAAAGAAAGAATTGCCCCTGCCTCTGAGTTGAGTCAATTGCTCAGTTGATCAAGGCCCCGCAGGAATGAAGTGAGGGTCCCAAGCTGATCCACTCCCCACCCTCTGCTCTGAGCTCTCGGAAAGACCAGCATAAGCATAAGGCCAGTCACCGCAGGAGTTCACAGAGCTTCTCACTGGAACTGAGACGAGGCCAGTGGACCGGGGAGCTTTTAAGATGAGTGTCCAGACTTCTCTTTCCCATGGAAATGATTTGCTCAAGGTCACCCGAGGGTAAATGGCCTGGGCCCTTGCTCCTCCAGCCACCTCCAAGGGGCCGTGTGGTGTAGGGTTCAGGCAGAACTTCATTCAGTCCCCCATCAACTCCACTTACTGGACAGACTTTCTAACCATATTCCCTACCTCCTACCTGATCCTGAAATGAGACCGGCCTCTCCTGGAGTTGGTGATGGACAGGGAGGCCTGGCGTGCTGCGATTCACGGGGTCGCAAAGAGTCGGACACGACTGAGCGCCAAAACTGGACTGAGCTGGACTGATTAAGCTTCTAGTGCGTGACCAGGTTGACGCTGGGAAGGACGCAGAGAAGAACAGTCTTTGCCTTCAAGTTTTTGTGCAGAAAGAAACCACACATGCAGAGCCAACGAGAGCGTCTGTGCACCCGCGGTTCTCCAGGTCAGAGGAGGGGTGACGACGCGCTTTCGGTGGGAACTCGTGGTTCTAAGAGAAGAGTCCAGTCCTGCTCAGAATGGTCCCACTTGCTCAGAAACCCCCAGGACACAGGCCCCGTGAATCCAAACTCTTAGCCCTCCTGGCTGAGACGGAGACACAGCATCTGCCATTTCTTCCTCAGCTGCTCTTGGTATAAGGACGTAGATTCTCCTTCCTCCAGGTTCAGGGAAGACAGCACTCAAAGAACCTCCGGGAGTGCAGAGCCCGCTGTGAAGAGGCAGCTGAGGATGTCTCTCGGAAGAGGGGGCCACAGCCTTTGCCCACAGACATGCCCCTGGTGCCCCCACTCCCTGCCTCCTCCAGTCAGTTATGGCACACACACCGAGCTCAGGATCCTACTCAAACCCAGGGCCACTCCCAACAGATCCAGTGGCAGGTAAGAAGATACCTGCTTGCCACCCCGGAACCAGTCATTGACTGGGGTGAGATTTGGGAGTCAGCATGGCGCAATGACAAAAATANCGTTCTCTCCACTCGACAAGGGAAAATGCCTCTCGGCCCAGCACACCCAAGAGCAGAGCTTCCTTTGACCCGACTATACACTTGTGTGCCGCCCCTGATTGGAAAGAAAGAATTGCCCCTGCCTCTGAGTTGAGTCAATTGCTCAGTTGATCAAGGCCCCGCAGGAATGAAGTGAGGGTCCCAAGCTGATCCACTCCCCACCCTCTGCTCTGAGCTCTCGGAAAGACCAGCATAAGCATAAGGCCAGTCACCGCAGGAGTTCACAGAGCTTCTCACTGGAACTGAGACGAGGCCAGTGGACCGGGGAGCTTTTAAGATGAGTGTCCAGACTTCTCTTTCCCATGGAAATGATTTGCTCAAGGTCACCCGAGGGTAAATGGCCTGGGCCCTTGCTCCTCCAGCCACCTCCAAGGGGCCGTGTGGTGTAGGGTTCAGGCAGAACTTCATTCAGTCCCCCATCAACTCCACTTACTGGACAGACTTTCTAACCATATTCCCTACCTCCTACCTGATCCTGAAATGAGACCGGCCACAGGTCTGGGCACCTGGGCCACAGGTGCCCTTCCAGGCCTCCTCCCTCCCTCTGAATTTCCATCCATCCATCCATTCATTCATTCAACAAGCACTTACCCAGCTAGTTGAAGTGGTGAGGACACGCTCTTTAGGGTTCTGACACTCTCAAGTCCCTGAGCAGGTCACAGCTCTCTCTAAACCTGTGCTCCCCCTGTGAGTGGGGCTGACCTAGAAGGACCAGACCTGAGGGCTAGTAAGGGTTAACCTGAACATGGCCATAAAACCAATCCTGTAGTGACTGGCATTTAACTGGTGTTCAAGAAAGGGTTGTTTCCTTCCTTCCTTTTGTATAGGCACTAGGGTTACTGAGTTGACTCTGATGTTTCTCCTTGACATCAAGAAGCTCATAATCCAGTTCAGTTCAGTTCATTCACTCAGTTGTGTCCAACTCTTTGTGACCCCATGAACCACAGCACGCCAGGCCTCCTGTCCATCACCAACTCCCGGAGTCCACCCAAACCCGTGTCCATCGAATCAGTGAGGCCATCCAGCCATCTCATCCTCTGTCGTCCCCTTCTCCTCCTGCCCTCAATCTTTCCCAGCATCAGGGTCTTTTCAAATGATTCGGCTCTTCGCATCAGGTGGCCAAAGTATTGGAGTCTCAGCTTCAGCATCACTCCTTTCAATGAACACTCAGGACTGATCTCCTTTAGGATGGACTGGTTGGATCTCCTTGCAGTCCAAGGGACCCTCAAGAGTCTTCTCCAACACCACAGTTCAAAAGCATCATATAAAGGTGAATTCCTAAGAGGGACTGGAGGGAGGAGGGTGCCAGGTCATATGATGTGGAGAAGGTGGGAAAGGGTGGGCAGTGGCGGTTCTGTTTTTCAGAGGCCCCTGCTAATGAGGTGCCACCGAGCATGAAGCTGGGAGTCTTTGAACCAGGCCTTGGAGCGTCCTGAGTGCCAGGCCTCGAATCCAGGCTGCACTCTGAGTAAACCATGATGTGGAAGACAGGTGATGAGAGCTGCTTAGGACCTGCTGGCAAGTGGTCCTAAGGCCACTTTCAGGCCACGCCTTCCCTGCTGGTACAGGGGCCAGGATGCAGGAGGCGCGCCATCCGCCTCCCTCGACTCCACAGCACCAATCCACTGTCCTCACCAGCTGCGGCAGTTTCCACTCCGGGATGTCCAGGGGAGTAACCAGCTCCTGGGCGAAGGTCACCACAAAACGGTGTGAGTCTGGGGAGGAGCGTGAAGCCGAGAATGCTCATCACTCAGTGTCAAGCTCTTCCTGGGGCCCCAGACCACTGGTGTGCACCCCCGGCTCCAGCACCCAGATACAGAAGCCAGAATGCCATCCCAGAGTCTCCCTCTCCCCATCCCTCCCTCCCCAGTCAATCCATCGGGAAGCCCTGCTGAACCCCCTTCCCAGACATCTCTGGAATCCCTGTGCTTCTCTCCCCGCCACTGCCTCCCTGCTGGCCCAGCCCCATCCTCGCAGTCAGAACCTCTGTCCGAGTCTTGCTGCTGTGTGAAATTCTCCAGTGGCTCCCACTGTCCGAGGGCAGGCCTCAAGCTCCTCGCCAGGGCCTTCAAAATCCTCCAGTCTGGCCCCACCATCTTCTGCAACTTCTGCAAGCTGACTGACTGCACTCCCAGGCCCACCCAGCCAGACTGAACAAACTTTAGGTCCTTAAACCCACTGCATCATCCTCTCCTGCCTCCAGACTTTGGATACACTGCCTCTCGAACCCAGAATCCCTCTCCCTCTCTAACTTTCACTTGAGCACTTGTCTTCAGATCCAATATTCTGTACTAATTTGTGTCGCTCCCAAAATTCATACAATGAAGTTCTGTTCCGCAGTGCCGGTGAATGTGACCTTGTCTGGATACCATCTTCACAGAGGCGATCAAGTTTAAATAAGGCAGGAAAGTAGGTGCTAATCCGAAATGTGTGCGTGTGTGCAAAGTCGCTTCAGTCGTGGCTGACCCTTTGCGACCCCGTGGACTGCAGCCCACCAGGCTCCTCTGTCCGTGGGATTCTCCAGGCAAGAACACTGGAGTGTTGCCATGCCCTCTTCCAGGGGATCTTCCCGACCCAGGGATCAAACCCACGGCTCTTACATCTCCTGCTCTGGCAGGTGGATCCTTCACCACTAGCACCGGCTGGGAGGCCCTACCCCAAAATGACTGCTCCCCTTTTAAAGAGGAAACTTGCAGACAGGCATGAAAGCGGGAGACCACCACGTGAAGATAGATCGGGATGGTCCAGCTACAAGCTGACACCAGAGACGGCCGGCAAAGCCCCAGAAGGGGAGAGGGGCTGGACCACATCCTGCCTCACAGCCCCCAGAGAGAACCTACCCTGCTGACCCCTTGATATTGCACTTCCAGCCTCCAAAACTGCAGACGGTAAATTCTGTGAATAAGCCACTCAGCTGGTGGTAACTTTGTTAAGGCAACCCTAGCAAACTGACACGGCCAATTAAATCCTAATCACCCGTCAGAGAGCGTCTTCCACATGACACCAGAGACGGCCGGCAAAGCCCCAGAAGGGGAGAGGGGCTGGACCACATCCTGCCTCACAGCCCCCAGAGAGAACCGACCCTGCTAACCCCTTGATTTTGCACTTCCAGCCTCCAAAGCTGCAGACGGTAAATTCTGTGAATAAGCCACTCAGCTGGTGGTACTTTGTTAAGGCAACCCTAACAAACTGACACGGCCAATTAAATCCTAATCACCTGTCAGAGAGCATCTTCCACGTCCTTCCTCCAGGGGGCCTTCCCTGACCCCTGCAGTGTGGGTTCAATGCCTGAAGTCTGTGCCCCCAAAGCACCCTGCTGCCCCTCTATTGCAGCCGGGTCACACTGCCTGCTCTCGTGGGTGCCTACCTCTGTCCCCTCAAGGGCAGGCCATCCTCAGCCTGGCTCACTTCTGTGGGCCAGAGCCCAGAATTCTGCCCAGGGCAGAAAAGGGTCCAATATATGCTTTTCTGACGAATGAGAGATAATTTTGTTGTGCCTGTTCAGTCGCTAAGTTTGGAGAAGGAAATGGCAACCCACTCCAGTGTTCTTGCCTGGAGAATCCCAGGGACGGGGGAGCCTGGTGGGCTGCCGTCTCTGGGGTCGCACAGAGTCGGACACGACTGAAGTGACTTAGCAGCAGCAGCAGCAGCCCCTCTATTGCAGCCGGGTCACACTGCCTGCTCTCGTGGGTGCCTACCTCTGTCCCCTCAAGGGCAGGCTATCCTCAGCCTGGCTCACTTCTGTGGGCCAGAGCCCAGAATTCTGCCCAGGGCAGAAAAGGGTACAATATATGCTTTTCTGACGAATGAGAGATAATTTGTTGTGCCTGTTCAGTTGCTAAGTCGTGTCCAACTCTTGGTGATTCCTTGGACTGCAGCACACCAGACTCCTCTGTCCTACACCATCTCCTGGAGTTTGCTCAGATTTATAGCTACTGAGTCAGTGATGCCATCCAACCATCTCATCCTCTGTTGCCCCCTTCTCCTTCTTCCCTCTATCTTTCCCAGCATCGGGGTCTTTTCCAATGAGTGCCCAATGAATTGGTTCTTTGCATCAAGTNCAGACTCCTCTGTCCTACACCATCTCCTGGAGTTTGCTCAGATTTATAGCTACTGAGTCAGTGATGCCATTCAACCATCTCATCCTCTGTTGCCCCCTTCTCCTTCTTCCCTCTATCTTTCCCAGCATCGGGGTCTTTTCCAATGAGTGCCCAATGAATCGGTTCTTTGCATCAAGTAGCCAAAATATGGGAACATCAGTCCCTCCAATGAACATTCAGGGTTGATTTCCTTTAGGATTGACTGGATGATGATAGACGCTAGTAACGGCCAGGACTAAGGATGAGAGACTCAAGCACTCCGAGCCCACAAAGATGCGGGGGATTTGGGCTGGACTAAAGCAGTTCTGAAAGCTCAGGGCAGGTTGGGTGGGAGCCACATTCACTCAGACCTCAGCCTGGTTCAGGCTGTGCTTTGGAAAAAGAGCGCAAAGTCATTTCCAGGCTGGGGGTGGCGAGGCTGGGAGGTCCAGCCAGGAACCAACGTGGAGGGAGGGACTTCCAAAAGTTGGATCCCCCCAAGCAAGCAAGGCTCCACGTGAGCTCAAATTCCAGCCTCAGATCTGCAAAATCCAGACTGGGAGAAATCTGATAGGATTCATTACCTGGTTTCATCAACCAAATGTGGCAATGAAAGAAAAGAGAGATGGAAGGGGAGTGCATAGACTGAAATAAAGGCAAAGCATGTATACGAGGAGGGGGGCGGAGTGGGGCGAGGGGTCACGGGGAGGGCATGGAAGTGTCCTTTCAGGCCCGGCATAAAAGCCAAGACCAATCCCTGTGGGCCAACTGAGCTGAGAGCACGATTTTTCAGAGCAAAGTAGCAAATGGTGAGCACCCAGGAAGCAGACTCCCTGGAGCGCGAGTTCAAAGCAAAAAGGAACCCAGAGTCCCTCCACCGGCTGGCAGGAAGGGCAGGGCAGTCCCCAATGAGGGAAGAAGGCAGAGCCCCCCAGGTGGGGAGTTTCCTAGAGTCGGCCTCCCCTCCAGCCCCCTGCGATGATACGGTTCACACATGCAAGCACCTGGGGCCACGGAGCCGGGTGAGGAGCCCGCCGAGCAGGGAAGGCAGGGCATAAACAGAGGGCTGCCGCGCCCGGTGGCGAGGGAGCGCAGACACACGTGGGCACCACGGCCCGGGGAGCCGGGGAGCCCCGCCCTCTGCCGAGGCTGAGAGGGGTGGGCGGTGTTGCGGGCGGGCGTCCAGGATGAGCTCGGTGCCCGGGCGGAGGCCAGTGCAGCCAGACCAAAGTCAGGAGGGATTGTCAAGGTCAGAGAAGCGGCCAGGGGTCAGGTTCCAGGTCATTCGTGGCTTCAGTTCCGTAGAGACTTTGGGTTTTTTTGAGATAGAGGATTTCGAGCAGATGGATGTTATGATCTGATTATATTTTGAGAACAACTAGCTGTTACAGAGAAAAGAGTCTGA
Organism: Cephalophus harveyi; assembly: GCA_006410635.1. NCBI lineage: Eukaryota > Metazoa > Chordata > Mammalia > Artiodactyla > Bovidae > Cephalophus > Cephalophus harveyi. The sequence goes on along the minus strand of SJYT01008606.1, from coordinate 76,465 downwards.
AAAGGATAAAGCTAGTCTCCTAAAAAGCACATACACTCTTGAAACACATCAAGGCTGGAATATCTAGTTCAGATCAGCAAAATCCTGACTGCAGGACAGTTGACAGAACTCATTACCTGGCTTCAGCAGCAAGATATTGCAAAGCAAGAAATCAAAAGTGGAGAGAGGGACCTACAGACTGGAATAAAGCTGAGCCAGGAATCAACCTATCACAATCCAGTTCAAAGCCCGAACTAGAAATGGTTGAGGAGATACAGACGCCGCCGATGCCTGATTTCATAAGGAGCTGATGGTAATTTCATCTAGGTGGGATAAGGGTACTTGTCTCTTAAACAAGAGCTTGTTTAACATGTAACTTGTTAACTTGTTTAATAAGTAACAACTTGTGACTTGTTTCTTAAAAGTCCTTATCTTTTAGAAATAAGAGTGAAATATTTAGAGATGAAAATTTTTTTAACATATTAGCTTCACTGTTTGCTTGTTGTGTGACATCGGCAAATCACTTCAACCCTCTGAATCTAGGTTTCCTCATCTCTGAAATGGGCATGACAGGAATTGGTTCATAATGCTTTCAGGTCTACTATATTCTTCTACTTCTCTGTACATTCAGGCTATTAACTTCTGAGAGTTCAATATTGAAACTCCAGCTAAAAATCTTAATGTATCTACTTAGACACTTCATGGGAAATAGATTGGGAAACAGTGGAAATGACTTTATTTTTCTGGGCTCCAAAATCACTGCAGATGGTGACTGCAGCCATGAAATTAAAAGNTGAAGACGGGATCTCTGTGGCTCAGGGTTTAATCTTATTTATTGCCAGCATGATGTGAAGTGAAGGTTGGAGGGTATCCAAAGTAGGCTCTAAATTTCTAAAAATATGTTTGTTTGGGAATTTAAAAAAATGATTGTTTAAAATAAATAAAATATAAGTTTAGCACTGGCTGGCTTTTGAGCTAACAGATTGTAGCCTATTGTAGAGAAATCAAAAACCTAGGGGCCAATACCCAGAGGCCATCTAGATCTGTCTAGACAAGGCTATGGTTTTTCCAGTGGTCATGTATGGACGTGAGAGTTGGACTATATAGAAAGCTGAGCGCAGAAGAATTGATGCTTTTGAACTGTGGTATTGGAGAAGACTCTTGAGAGTCCCTTGGACTGCAAGGAGATCCAACCAGTCCATCCTAAAAGAGATCAGTCCTGGGTGTACACTGAAAGAACTGATGTTGAAGGTGAAACTCCAATACTTTGGCCACCTGATGCGAAGAGCTGACTCACTGGAAAAGACCCTGATGCTGGGAAAGATTGAGGGCAGGAGGAGAAGGGGATGACAGAGGATGAGATGGCTGGATGGCATCACTGACTCGATAGACATGAGTCTGAGTGAACTCCGGGAGTTGATGATGGACAGGGAGGCCTGGCGCGCTGCGGTTCATGGGGTCGCAAAGAGTCGGACACGACTGAGAGACTGAACTGAACTGAACTGAGACAATTGTAATATAGAGTGGAACTATATGTAACTTTCTTCTGTATTTTCCAAGTCTCCTATAATCATATTTTCATAATCTAAAAAAATAAAAAAGAAAGATAAAGAAGCAGAAAATAAAATAATAAGCAATAAAATAAAATGGGCATGATGGTGTTCAGTGGGAAAGTGCCTGGCACACGGCAGCCTCCGGTAACTGGCAGGGGTTATTGAAACCAGCGCCTGCCTTACTGGACAGCAGGTCTTCTCATGGACCCGCAGCCCCTGGGACGGCCCCGCTGGTGGGGGTCTCAGAAGATGAAGGAGCCAACATTTCCCAGGCAAGCCCCTTGAGAGCTCAAACTGAGGGTCTCGCCAGAGTTCCAGCCTCAGGGCAGCCACCCAAGCCAGGGCCGGGTCTGCCCCCTAACCCTCTGCCAGCTCAGCCTCACTCTCAAAAGAAACAGGCAGGGAGGCGGGACCAGCGGATCAACCCCCCGGTGACGGTCCTCCGGCTCGCGGGGCCCTGTGTGCCCAGGCTGCAGGGCGGCGGCGTTTCTGGGCGGCGGGCAGCCGGCCAGTGCGGTTATCATCAGGTTGGTTTCCGGGTCCTCCCGGGGCTGCTCTGTCCTCTCCCTTTGATCATTTTACTTGTCAGACGGTCCTCCGGCAACCAGGTCACAACTGCTTCTCGGAATGGTCTTTGATTAAAATCCAGTGAAGCTGAACACCAAGCCAGGTTCACAGGAGACGGGAACCTCAGCCACCGCCTCGGGGAACTTAATTTCATTTAGTCTTGGCGCCAGGCAGAAACGGGCCCCAGAAGTGGGCCTTTGACCACAGGAACCAGCAGCCTTGAGTTCCGCCCCTGAGCCAGACCTACGAACCGTTCTCCTACTTAGTCTACCAGGGAGGGTGGCCTTTTTATCCGCCCCTCTCCTTGGAACCCCTCAAGTCAGAACAGAAACTGCAGGCTTCTGCTGCCGGAGCCGCCTGTAACTGTGAGTGCCACCCCACTGCTTCTCTGCCCTGAATGTCATCTTTCTGAGACGGTCAGATGCGACAAATCCCAAAGTCAGCAGAATGAACCCTTAGCTTCCCCTCTCCCCACTCCCGAGTTCTTTACAGCACTTAACACAGCACGACGGTAAGTCAGGCACATGCCAGCATCCTCCACCCTACAAATTTCCTTGAAGGTTTTTTCCAAACTATTGAGCTTGGGAATAGTGGCCCATGAGGAACAGCTGGAGCAGCTGGGGTGGAGAAAGTAACACGAGTAACATTTGTGTGCGCCTCCTTCCTCCCGCCACTGAGTCGCGTCCTTTCCTCTGGAAGTATGCCCCGAAGATGGGGACCCCGAGGCTTCGTACTGAAGCCATATCTCCTCTTGCACAAAAGCTCCCTAACACAGATGGGCTGGAAAGCCAGCATTAGTTAAGGGACACCACTGCCCTACTTTGCTAATTCCAAAACCAGGACAAACTAGCAGGCTAGAAGGCATCCAGCTTAGAGCAAGGGGTCCCAAGGCACCGCTTTTCCCAGCCCACATAAGTGAGTAGCTGCCATTTATTTTGATTATTAGAAATGCATTGGTTTTGCTATGATAAAATGTCCCAGGTGGCTCGGTGGGAAAGAATCCATCAGCCAATGCAGGAGACACGAATTCGATCCTTGGGTTGGGAAGATCGCTTTGAGAAGGCAATGGCAACCCACTCCAGTATTCTTGCCTGGGAAACCCCATGGACGGAGGAGCTTAGCAGGCTACAGTCCACGGGATTGCAAGGAGTCAGACATAACTTAGCGGCTGAGCACGAGGACAAATATGTTCTTTCGATTTAGTTTTATTGGGGTTAATTAATCAAATTGTTATTTTGAGGTACCATGACGAAACAATCTCAAAAGCTATTTGGAAAAACCCCTTTGTGATTTAAGCTCTTATGAGAAAATAACTAAGTATGAGTTTGAAACAAGTGACTTTTCTTCCCTTTTCTTCCCCACCCTCCTCGTCCAAAAAAAAATTATTTCTAAAATACAAGTTTTGAGAATGTGAGGCTTTCATAGAAATGCAGCTGTCATGCCCATCAGGCTGTGTTGTTCCCATTTGACAGATGAAGAAATCATGCCACAAGCTACATGACTGCATCACAGTCACCACGGAGTTACATGCGGAGTTAAGACCATCTCTGGAATACGCCTAGAAATAGAACTGCTGGGCGGATTAGATACAGCCAGATTCCCCGGCTAAATCAAGCACCATTATACGACCAGCGTTTAAGCTTTCCAGTTTCCCTCTTCAATATATACCAATCTGTTATAAAAAGCAAGTTTATTTTTACTTTAGATTTTATCACTTTAGTTATAAGTGAGATTGAGCATCTTTTTAGACACGTATTCCTTTTTTTTTCTAGGAAAGTTTCTGATTATACCCTTTGCCCATTTTTCTCTTTTGCTCTTCCATTGGAATTTCTAAGAACTTTCATTAATAAGGAAATGTTCTTTCTGTCATTTGCTGCAAACAGTTTTACCACTTCAGTATTTGCCTTTTAGCTTATTTATGGCATTCTTACCAGAGAGAAATATTTTAAATTATATGTAATGCATTTGTCTATCTCTTTTGGTTTTATGCAATGTTTAGAAGAACATAGCCACTCCAAAATTTTAATTTCACCCACGTCTCCTTCTAATACTCTATGGTTTCACAATTTACATCTAAATCTTCACTGAATTGCAATTTATTTTGGTATAATGAGTAAAGTAGGAAAATAACTTGCCCCAGCCCCCAACACAAATGATCAGCTAAGAGACCCAATATCATTTATCCATTTTTTTCCACACCGATTGAAACACAATCTTATTAAACATTGAATCCTCTCACTGTTTGCATCTGTTTCTGGACCCTTTGTCTGTGTGTGTGTCTGTGTGTGTGTGTCTATTTGTGTGTGTGTCTGCGTGTCTATGTGTGTGTGTCTGTGTGTGTGTCTGTGTCTATGTGTGTCTGTGTGTCTATGTGTGTCTGTGTCTGCATGTGTGTGTGTCTGTGTGTGTGTGTCTATGTCTGTGTGTGTGTCTGTGTGTGTCTATGTGTTTGTGTGTCTGTGTGTGTCTATGTGTGTGTGTGTCTGTTTGTGTCTGTGTCTGTGTGTCTGTGTCTGTATGTGTGTGTGTGTGTGTCTGTGTGTGAGTTCCTCAGCTGTGTCCTAGTCTTTGCAACCCCATTGACTGTAGCTTACCAGGCTCCTCTGTCCATGGAATTCTCCAGGCAAGAATACTGGAGTAAATGGCCATACTCTTCCCCAGGGGATCTTCCCAACCCAGGGACTGAACCCGGATCTCCCGCATTGCAGGGAGGTTTTTTTCTATCTGAGCCGCCAGGGCAGTCCCTCTTTGTCTATATCTAGTATCATAGCATTTTCATCATTACCATTCTACAATGTGTTCTAATATTTCATAGAGTTAGTCCCCTCTTCTTTTTCCAATTGTTCCTGTCTTTTCTCGTAGGTTTGTATGTTTATGTGAACCCGAGACAATGCTGCCGTGGCCTGCTATTATTTTTATTAGCATCACATTGAATTTATAAACCAATTTAAAGAGATCTGACAATTGAATTCTCAAAAAGGGGCGTCTTTCCATTTAGAAGCCTCTTTTAGTGGATGGTTGTTATGAGCTGGACTGTGTCCTCCCAAAATTCATGTGCTGACGTCCTAACCCCTCCCCCAGGGCCTCAGAACATGACTGTGTTTGGAGATGGACTGGTAGTGGCTGCAGAAGAACTTGCACCCAAGGAGCTCAGTGAGAGGCGGCCCAGGAGGGGAACATTCCATTAGGACGCTTAGGAGGAAATGAGGCAACCAAAGCACTCAGATGCCACAGACCCTGGGCAAACTTCAGCTGGGCTTCCCAGGTGGCTCAGCGGTAAAGAATCTGCCCACCAATGCAGGAGACGCAGGTTTGATCCCTGGATCAGGAAGATTCCCTGGAGAAGGAAATGGCCCCCCACTCCCAGTATTCTTGTCTGGGAAATCCCAGAGGAGCCTGGCAGGCTACAGTCCCTGAAGTCGCAAAAGAGTCAGACATGACTTAGTAATTAAACGACAACAAAACTTTAGTTATTCCTTACATCCCTACAGGTAGAGACTGCAGCACATACCCCCCACACACACTCTACACCGGCAATTTAAAGCCTTCCTTGGCCTTGGAAAATCTGGAACTTAATCTTGAAAGTATAAGGAAAGCTCACGGACTTGGCATCAGAGAGATCCAAGGAAGTTCAGTCCATCTAGCAAGTTCGGACGCCACTGAGCTTCGACGGGGACAACAACGCTTGCCTACCCTAGTTAAAGCATCTAACGCACAAAAAGTCCCATGCCAATGTCTGGCACAGTGAAGTTGCTTCAACCAAACTTTAAGTCAGTTTGAGAAGATAGCAGAAAGAACTTTGAAAGCTCTGCAGGAGAAACTGTCAAGATGGGACACGTGGTCCCCAGAGAGAATATAAAGTGTGAAACCAGCTTCTTTTTCTCCAATATGGCTAAACTTTCCAAGCCGCATCTCGTAAAAGAAGCTAGTCCAGTTCATTAAATCTGGCCAATCCCTCAGAGACCAAGGACAATTTACAAGGGTTGTGTTTGGCCTCGGATGTTGGCTTCCCTTCTATAGAGTTATAGGCAGTACTGACCTTTACTGCTCCCGGTAAATAAGATGGAGAGAACACAAGAGTGGGGTTCGGGGGGAGGTTTTTCCAGCAGAAAAGAAGCGTCACCTGCAGAGCCGGATCAGGCGTCAGTGTCGCAGGGAAGAATTCGAAAGGGGCGAGTTAAGCAGACGGTTCCGTGATGAACTGTCTCTGCGCCATCAGTCACGTAACGGTGAATCTGGCTTGAATGGCAGCCACGTTAACAAGCTGAGGAGCAGATGGATGTGCGTCCCTGGCCAGAGATCGCACGCAGGGACGGGCTCTTTCAGCCCACACTGGTCAGGGTATAAATATGTATCGCTGGCTTCCGAAGTGAGTTATGATTTCATTCTCCTACCAGTACCTGAAACCTAGAGAGGGCATCTGTCTCGTCTTTGTATTGGGGATGACAGCTATAGCGACGTGGCCGCAGGAGGGAGATATCCGCTCGGCAGATAAATCAAGCGCCCTGAAGGAACCAGTTGTTATCAATTTGATCTCGGGGCGAGAGGGGGAGCCTCCCGTCAGTATGCTGCCCAGGTCTTCCCTCCACTGAGGCCTTTGCAGGCGCTGTTTTCTCCAGCCCTGGCGTGTCTCTGGACGGGCTGGTGTGCAGAGCCATCCCTCCCTTCACACTCGACCCTTAGGGCATGAGCTCTTTGAGGGCAGGCCTCTGTGTCCCCATCTTGAGCAAAGGGGCTACCATTGCTTCTCAAGATGAACAAAAGAGCCAGATCTGAACTCTAACCTCCACCGCCGGCGGTGGAGACACTGGCATGACAGCTCCAACTTCATATGACTTCTTTTTTTTTTTCCTTTTGAGAAGTCCATAACCCCCAAGTACATCTTCAATGCCCAGAGCTCATTTCTCCTCACGATAATCACGATCATCAGGCAAGTCCACCCCCTTCTGGGGCTGCCCATCTAACCACTGGAGTTACAGATGTCAAATCATTCTCCAGCCCAAACCAATCTCCTGGGCTCCACACCTGATTAGCCAGTCTTCCCGAGAACATCTCCATCTGCGGGTCAAACTCACCTCCAGCTGCCTGGCATGGAGCTCAGCAGGCTCCCCACTTCTTCCCAGGACCCTGGCCTTGGCCGGTGACGTCATCACTGCCTCAACTGCCCGAGCCAGAAACCCAGCAGGCATCTCTGCCTCCCCCACACCATAACCTGACATCCCTGGGGAGAGGATTCTAACAAGGAGCTAAACTGTTGTCTCGTAGAGTGAGTCCTGATGGGACATTTTTCACAGTCCACACCCGTGACAGAAAGTGCATTTCCCCTCTGGGGGTGACAGGGTGGACTGGCAAGGATAAACAAGCCCATCTGACTCCTCCAGTTTCCAGAACAGGAGAGGGTTGAACCCGGTCAGTGTTTCTAAACTAAGCTCCACAGACTCAGTACGTACTAGTGCCTTTTGACTTCCAGCAGCTTCCCTTGGTTCCCAGGCAGACTCCACAAGGGGACTCCCTGGAATGCTCCGTGTTCCTTGTCTCCTGTAAAGCATCGAGAGACAGAAGCTGAGGCATTGCTCTTTTCCTCAAGTGCAGAAACCCCAAAGGTAACCTGATGAGGAACCAAATGGAGGAAGAGAGGGTGTGGTTTGGATAATTCCACCAGCAGCACACGTGAAGGAAGGAAGTGAAATTGCTCAGTTGTGTCCGACTCTCTGCGAACCCGCGGGCTGTAGCCCACCAGGCTCCCCTGTCCATGGGATTTTCCAGGCAAGAGTACAGGAGTGGGTTGCTATTTCCTTCTCCAGGGGATCTTTCTGATCCAGGGATCAAACCCGGGTCTCCCGCATTGCAGGCAGACGCTTTACCATCTGAGCCACCAGGGAAACCCACGTCATCAGTGGCCAAAGAGAAGTCATCGCCACTTTCCTTTCTAATATGGAAAGCTCATAGCTAGGTGCTCACCTGGCCAAGGTTAAGACCAGCTTAGCCCAGAATTTAGGAGTACACACAGGCTTTGGAGTCAGACAGACTTGGGTCAAATCCCACTCCCACTGCTGACTCACTGTGTGATCTTGGGCAAGCATTTCATCTCTCCCAGTCTTAGTTTTCCCATCAGCAAAACGGGTAAAGGCTGCTACCTGTCTGGGCTATTGTGAGAACTGGCGCTGTTAGTAGCATTTACGCTAGTATCTTCCTGCTGGCTCAGACGGTAAAGCGTCTGTCTACAACGCGGGAGACCCGGGCTCGATCCCTGGGCTGGGAAGATCCGCTGGAGAAGGAAATGGCAATCCACTCCGGTACTATTGCCTGGAAAATCCCATGGACAGAGGAGCCTGGTGGGCTACAGTCCACGGGGTCGCAAAGAGTCGGGCACGACTGGGCGACTTCACTTCACTTCACGCTAGCGTCAGGGCACATGGGAGGCGACTGCTAAATGGCGATCACAGTTCGTACTGATGACCAAGACCCTTCTTTCTGTTTTGAGTTCTAAGTCCTTCTAGTCCTTGAAGGAAAATCTCAAGTCCCCCTCCGCCCTGAAGCCTTCTTGGATCATCTGACAAGGACTGGCACCTTCACGGAGTCCTATGTCCAGCCAGGAACTGGGGAGACAAGACGACCCAGACATGGCTCCTACCTTCAGGTGGGCTATGGTCCTCAGCAAAACTCAAACTCCTTTCCCACCACTTCTCCACCCTGGGCAGGGAGCAAGCGCGTTCACTTTCCCCAGGTGCAGCTTTCTCATCTCTGCAGTGGGGATACTATTTCCCACCTGCACTGGTGGTACCAAACATGGAAGCAGACAGGAGCAAGGAAGGAAGAGAGAAAAGGAGATGGGGAGAGAGGTGCTATTTCCTTCTCCAGGGGATCTTTCTGATCCAGGGATCAAACCCGGGTCTCCCGCATTGCAGGCAGACGCTTTACCATCTGAGCCACCAGGGAAACCCACGTCATCAGTGGCCAAAGAGAAGTCATCGCCACTTTCCTTTCTAATATGGAAAGCTCATAGCTAGGTGCTCACCTGGCCAAGGTTAAGACCAGCTTAGCCCAGAATTTAGGAGTACACACAGGCTTTGGAGTCAGACAGACTTGGGTCAAATCCCACTCCCACTGCTGACTCACTGTGTGATCTTGGGCAAGCATTTCATCTCTCCCAGTCTTAGTTTTCCCATCAGCAAAACGGGTAAAGGCTGCTACCTGTCTGGGCTATTGTGAGAACTGGCGCTGTTAGTAGCATTTACGCTAGTATCTTCCTGCTGGCTCAGACGGTAAAGCGTCTGTCTACAACGCGGGAGACCCGGGCTCGATCCCTGGGCTGGGAAGATCCGCTGGAGAAGGAAATGGCAATCCACTCCGGTACTATTGCCTGGAAAATCCCATGGACAGAGGAGCCTGGTGGGCTACAGTCCACGGGGTCGCAAAGAGTCAGGCACGACTGGGCGACTTCACTTCACTTCACGCTAGCGTCAGGGCACATGGGAGGCGACTGCTAAATGGCGATCACAGTTCGTACTGATGACCAAGACCCTTCTTTCTGTTTTGAGTTCTAAGTCCTTCTAGTCCTTGAAGGAAAATCTCAAGTCCCCCTCCGCCCTGAAGCCTTCTTGGATCATCTGACAAGGACTGGCACCTTCACGGAGTCCTATGTCCAGCCAGGAACTGGGGAGACAAGACGACCCAGACATGGCTCCTACCTTCAGGTGGGCTATGGTCCTCAGCAAAACTCAAACTCCTTTCCCACCACTTCTCCACCCTGGGCAGGGAGCAAGCGCGTTCACTTTCCCCAGGTGCAGCTTTCTCATCTCTGCAGTGGGGATACTATTTCCCACCTGCACTGGTGGTACCAAACATGGAAGCAGACAGGAGCAAGGAAGGAAGAGAGAAAAGGAGATGGGGAGAGAGGAGGGAGGGCAGAGAGACGGGAGGGAACAGGAAGGGACTGAGCGGAAGGAGGAGGGGAACGTGCGAGACCCCGGCGGCCCTGAGATATGAACCCAGGGTGAAGGACTGAGTGAACGAGTGACTGAGCTCTCTTTCTCCTGCTGTCTCCAGGCCCTACACGCTGTCCGCCTCTGGCCTTCTGGTTGCAGGGTGCCTGTCCCAGATCTTTATCTTTCCACCTGGAGAGAGATTTCATTTCCTACCTTTTACAGCCTGATTTTCGATAAGTGAGACCTGCTTAAATGGCCTCTGCTCCCCAAACAATGCACTGGACAGAGAGCCGTGCTCTCAGCCGTTTGTGAACGCTAATAATGCACGGCAAAAACCGGCTGCTTTATTTTACTCTGTCCTCCAAGTCAAGCTCTTTAAATCAAATATTTAGGGAGGGAATGTTTACCTTCACGCCATCGAGGAAGCATTTCCGGTCTTACAGGCGCACGAGCACTGTAGTAAGCATGGGGTGGTCTGCACAACGGGGAGAAAACTTTCTAAAGAAGCGATCAGAAGACTGCTGGATCTCGTCAACGCATTCAGCAAGGGTGCAGGATACACAATCAGTACACAGAAGTCTCTTGCATTTCTGTACACTGACGATGAAAAATCAGAAAGAGAAATGAAGGAAACAACGCCACGTACCCCCCCACTGAGAAATAAAAAGACACGTGGCAGGGCTTACGGTGGGCATAACCTCCCTCCCTCCGCGTCTCCATTCTCTGAATCTGAATCTGCTCTCTATTCCTGCCCTTGGGCCTCCCTGGCAGCTCATCTGGTAAAGAACCTGCCTGCAATGTGGGAGACCCCTGGGTTGGGAAGATCCCCTGGAGAAGGGAAAGGCTTCCCACTCCAGTATTCTGGCCTGGAGAATTCCATGGACTGTATAGTCCATGGGGTTGCAAAGAGTCAGACACGACTGAGTGACTTTCACTGACTTATTCCTGCCCTGCAAGTAGATACCTGGGGGGAGCTTTCGCGTAGCACCGGGGGCGCAGCTCAGTGTTCTGTGACGCCTGGATTGGGCGGGATGGGGGATGGGGGGGAAAAAGGCTCAGGAGAGAGGGGATTATATGCGTACATGTAGCGGATTCACTTCACTGTGCAGCAGAAATTAACATAACACTGGAAAGCAATTAAATTCCAATAAAGTGTGTGTGTGTGTAATTAAATGCAAAAAAAGAATAAAATCCCTAGAAGTGAGTCTACCAGAACAGGCAACAGACCTGCACTCTGAAAAGTGTAAGATGCCAATGAGAGAAATCAAAGCGGACACAGACGGAAAGATATACCATGTCCTTGGATTAGAAGAATCAGTATCATCAACGTGACTATACTACCTGAGGCAATCTACAGATTCAGTGCAATCCCTATCAAACCGCCAATGGCATTTGTCACAGAACTAGAACAAATAAAGATGTTTTTAATTTGCTTGGAAACACAAAAGACCTGAAGAGCAAGCAACCCTGAGCATAACAGCTCGCTCCTAGAATTTGAGTTTCATAGATGAAGATACAGAGGCTCAGGGAGACGACGTGGTCTTTCTTGACGTGAGTCGGCTGCTGGGCAGAAGGGCAGGGCTTCAAATCCCAGCCGCCTGACTCAGGGTCACTGTGTGCCCTGGTGCCCGGGCTCAGTGGGGGCAGGAGGGTGACAGGCAGGCATCAGCCAGCCGGCACGGGGCGCCCCTCACTGCAGGCAGAGCGGGGACGCAGCAGAAGCCGAAGCCCGAATGAAGGCCGCGTGCGACCCATTCGTAGGACTGAACGGCGCTGCGGTCACAGCCTGGGAAGCAAGAGGAACCTGCCGGGCTGAGCAAAGGCCTGGGGGCTCAGTGAGGAAGCGGGTAGTTTATCGGAGGGTCCGGGCAGCTGCAGGGGGAACTCAGGAGCCAGGGAGCACTCGAGTGACCACTGGTGTGTCCAGGCTGAGCGGGTCCTTCATGCCCGATGCCTGGCACTGAGCCAGGAGCAAAGGACGCCGGGAAGAAGAGGCCACAGCCCCTTCTCTTGAGCAAGAGGGGCAGACCAGTGTCTCCTCTTTATCAGGCTCTGCAAGGTCATGTCCTTGAGGGGTGGCTCCCAAGCTCTCCCTGTATACGGGATGGAACCAAGGCCTAAGTAGGGCAAGGAGCCACGGCCCAACAGCGAAGACGACGCAGATCCGGCGGGCCCAGCGCAGGGCAGCAGCAGCGACGGCGATCGGCACTGACTGAGCCCCTCATCAAGCGCACTCACGAGGCCATGCGCTTTCCCAGTGCAAGTCATTGCTGTTTAGGTGCTAAGTCATATCTGACTCTTTGCAGCCCCCTGGACTGTAGCCGGCCAGGTTCCTCTTTCCGTGGGATTTCTCAGGTAAGAATACTGGAGTGGGTGGCCATTTCTTTCTCCAGCTCCCAACGTATACATTTCCCCAATCTGCTAGCTATTAAGAGCTAATGACCCTCAATCTACAGGAATGTGGAAACTGAAGCTCAGAGAAACCAAGTATCTTGCCCAAGGTAACACAGCCGGTGAGGGCAGGGCACACTCATTCTCACAGCTGGTGAGGCCAGCGCATGCTCATTCTCACAGCTAGTGAGGCCAGGGCACGCTCATTCTCACAGCTAGTGAAGCCAGGGCACACTCATCTTTGCCACCCTGTCTCGCTGCTCCGAAGCAAACCTGTGCGTGCACAGACCTTGGTGAGAACAGAAGGGGTTTGACCAAGCTGATGAGGTTCAAGCTGGGCCTCAAGGAGGAGGATGAAGGAAAGGGCAGTCCATGCCCTTGACAGCATCCAGGGACAGTCAAGCGCACAGTGGACGTCTGGGTAGGAAATTCGGTCAGAAGGAAACTGGGTCAGAATAAGAAGGGCCTTGAAGGCCAGGCTGGGGAGCTGTGACTTTATCCCAGAGGCCCAGGGAGGCAGGCCTAGCAGCTGCTGGGCTGGCACGGTGTGAAGGGAGCCCTGGAGAGGCTTGAGGGACGAGAGACTGGCGTAAGGGAGGAATGGCGGCCAGGATGGTGGCTGTTACGGTCGTGATTCTGATGAGCCCCCAAATCCTGAGCACCCACCATGCCCAGGCCCTGTACACACGTCCTCTCGTCTTTACTAGACCGGGACAGGCAGGCGTGATCGTCTCCTTTGGACAGATGGGGAAGTAGCCTATAAAAGGGTGCGCTCAGGAGACAGTCCCTCCCAGGGGAGCCAGTTAAAGTTGTTTCCATCCCGCCTCCCCGGTCAGCTTCCTCAGTGACCCATGATGGCCCTGCTGCCCTCCCAAGAGACCAGCAACTGATGGGAGCTTCATCCCTTCCCCCTGGACTCCTACTGTGTCCTGACCCCTCTGGGCTCTGGGAAGGAATCACAGACCAGACAGGCGGCACTCACTGCTGAGGTCATCAGAAGCAAACAAATCCATCTGAATCCCCACCCCCCCCACTAACTGTGTGTTTCCTGCTCAGAGGGATCGGGTATCGCTGACTCAGCAGGGTTGCTCTAAGAGCTTGAGAGCCGGGGAAAGGGCTTGGCTGCCCTCCCCCGATGCAGCGCAGAGCCCCCATATTTAAAGAGCTTACCGGGGAGAGGGGGTCATGCTTAAAAGCATTTTTTTTTTTTTTAAGGCAAAACACCAGACAATTTTTGCAAAGCCACAAATGGAGAGAGGGGTGGCCAGGGAAGAGAAGAGGGGTCTGGTAAATAGGGGAGTAGAAACTGGAGCGGCAAATAGAGTGGAGATGGTGGAGGAATGCCAAAGCCCTTTCTGGCCTGGGATTAAGGCATTTCCGAGGGCTCTCAGGTCTAAGGGACCGCTCAGTTCCATTCAGGTCCATAAACATTTACTGAGAATCTGCCTCGAGGTCAAGGTCACACAGGTCACGCCAGGATCACCTTGCAGCTTCGAGAGTCAAATGACATTAAGTCTGACCCCCCACCTCACCTTGCAGGTCAAAGACCCAGAGTCGCGTCCAGCCTCCCGCTGGGCTCCCTGAACGTGGAATTTCAATTTCCCCCGTCTGCTCTGGCTCCCACCGTGCGTTTCTGCCGCTGTGATTCAGCTGACACCCTGTAAGTACTGTCGCTTTTCCACATCACCTGCAGTGGACACATTCTGACTTCCTCTCTCTCCCTTACCAGCGCCCCTGCCCCACAACTGATGCAAGGCAGGCATTGCTGGAGGCATCTTGGCAAGCGGCAGAATTCACAATGATGCACTCCCAGCACCCACATCTCCATCCAACCCACTGTCCTGGTCCTGGGCACCAGCCTGTTTCCCTGCCTGGTCTGACTTGCCTCTCTTTCCAGCTGGTCTCACCCTACTTACCCTCTTGCACCCTGAGATCTAGCTACTCTCACATCCTCACTTTACTGAACACACCACATTCCCCCCTGCCTCAGGGCCTTTGCACAAGCTGCTCACTCTCTCTGCAAGGCTCTTTCTCTGTTTTTTCCTTGCAGAGGTGGAGAAGGTGCCTGTACAGGTCTCAGCACAAATGTCACTTATTCTGTGAGAGTTCTCATGACTCCCTAAGCCAACCATTCACCAGTACATTCTATTCTTCATTATTCTTTCACTTTGTTGCGTACATCGCAGTGTGTGTGTGTGTGTGTGTGTGTGTGTGAAATGTCAACCTGATCACAAGCTGTATGAAGATAGGGATCAAATGTCTAGCAGATGGTCGATAAAGTTTTGTTAAAAAAAGCAAATGTCAGTTGAATTAATGAATGGGTGCTGTGTACCGGATGCAGAAGCGCCCAGGAGGAGTGGGAAGTATCTGTCACGTTGAGAGTGGCTTCAGGGGGACAGCCACACCTAAGAAGGGGGTTTGCATCAGAGAGCAGGGGCTGGCCTTCTCTGGCATGAACAGCAGAGGGTACGGAAGAGAATGGGGATGAGGGAACCACACTGGGGATGAGACTGGGGAGACGGGCAGGAGAGGAGGTGAGGTCCTGGTAAGGAGGCAACGGCGAGCCAGTCAAGGACCGACTGTGAGCAGGAGCGATGTGGGCAGCACTGATTCCAGAATCAGGTGCCCCTGGGGAAGGAGGAGGCCAAGGAGGGCTGGGGAGAGAAGGGCAATCAGAGTGCTGTCGTGGAGACTGGGCAAATCAGGCGTGTGCACAGAAGTGAGCGTTCACCCAGGAGGACAGGCTTGTGGGTGGAGCGAGCTGATCAGGTTTGGGACATATTGAGTGGGAGATGCCCGCCGTCCCCCAGATGGTCTGTGATCAGGAGGCACCCAGGTTGGAGGTAACAGTCTGGGAGGCCAGCTTGGAAGTGGCACTTGAAGCTGAGGGCATGGACGAAAAGGGCCCAGGACGAATGCTGGAGGGATACAAGCTCCCTAGTTCCTTCCAGTCCTGACAGCGGGTGATTTCATGAGAGCTGGAAGCTCGTTTGCAAGGGGAACAGCAGAGTTCACGCTCTCAGCTCTGGAGGAGAGAGCTGGAGGGAGAGGACGAGATAGAAAAGGCTTATTATTCTCCATCTCCTGGCATCCGGCGACACTTAGGCTGGCATCTGATTGCTAGTACTAATGAAATGCCACGCCTGCGGCCCGGCAGCCTGTAATCAGGGGCTCGCGAGGCTGGGCCAGGCTGCCAAGGCCACTGGCTCCCACTCCTACCCTGAAGCCTTGCAGGTGGGAAGCCCTGTGCCTTCAGGGCCACACAGCTGGTCTTCTGCAGCATAAATTTTCGCCCCAGATGCTGGCCTTTCAGAGGGACAAGGACCAGTGGAATATCCACTAGCAAAGATCAGAATCTGTTTCATGAGGGACAAGCAAAGAATTGGAGGGCTCAACGTGGAGAAGAAAGAAAGCCCAGATCCCAGGGCAGTGCACGGGCCAGGCAGGCAGATGTGACCTGGGGGTGACGGTGGTGAGCTCCCCATCATGGGAGTGAAGTCTGAACATCCCGCAGAGGCAGTGTTATGGAGAGGGGTCAAATATTGAAGAAGGGATTGAATAAGGAGACTCTTGAGGCCCCTACTGGCCCTTAGAATCTAAGACTCAACAGTCCACATGCCAAGCCTCCGCTCTCACCTCTCGAACTTCCAGTTCCCCAATCCAGAGAGCTCCACCTGGCATCCCGCCTCACACCCTCTAGAGCCTCAGGTCCACACGCTCATGGCTTTGTTCTTCACTCGCCAGGTCGTGTCCTACGCTTTGTGACCCCATGGACTGCAGCACGCCAGGCCTCCCCATCCCTCCCCATCTCCCAAGTTGACCCAAGTTCATGCCCATTGAATCAGTGATGCCATCCAAGCATCTCACCCTCTGCCGCCCTTCTCCTCTTGCCTACAATCTTTCCCAGCATCATAGTATTTTCCAGTGAGTCAGCTCTTCATACCAGGTGGCCAAAGTATTGGAGCTTCCCAAAGGTATTTTGCAGCCACACGTGACTTTTGACCAAAGCCTCTTAGGCCCTCCCTGTCTACCCAAAGACCACCCTCCCCACCTCCCCACCCCATCTCTATCAGCCACTGTCCACACTGGACACCAGAAAGAAGGAAGCTGAGCTCCCAGGTGTCAACACTGTGCAATTGGAAGTCGTCACCAGCTCTGGTCACCTGACTGAGTCCCTTGCCTCCTCAGTTTACCACGTTAGCATAAGGAAGTCAGGAGAGATGTTTATATTGGCTGGAGTTCAGCTGCAGAATCCCAGAGGGTCCTCCTGTAAAGTACTACACGTGTCCCAGGCCTTCTTACTCCGATTCTCTGCTCTTTCCTCCTGACTCCAGGGACAGAGAAGGTGAACACTGGGGAGTGTTGTAGCAACAACCAGGGCTGACTTCAGACAATGACTGTTCGTCTGGAGGCATCTTTGCTTAATTTAGAAAAAGCTGTATACATTGGCACTGCATGCTGCCAAGAAAAATTAGGCTTAAAGCCGTTTCTTCCTCCCAGAAATCCCCTGCCAGCCCCACCATTACCTGCCTGGAACGCGCTGGTGCTGGCTGGACGTGAAATAGGATACTGGCAGAAAAAAATTGTAAATGTTTGACATACCATTTAAATACAATAAATACAAACTCTGAGAGACGCACGCTCCCAACATGAACCAGATTTGTCAATATTAAAAACCGTCTCAGTGAGGATGAAAAGTGATCGCCTCTGGTGAGTACAATTCAGGAAACCCCGTTGCTTTCTTCAATTATTTTCTTTTTCAATCACATCATTTCATTTTCAAAGCACATGCCTGTGTTTTGTTTATTAAAACATTTAATTATTAAAATAACATTAATAAATACTATATATCAATGATTATATATTTATTATACATTAAATATATATTCTATGTTGTTAAATATATATATCTACTCACTTGGAGAGTCTTAATTTCAAGACAAAATGTAATCAGGTAGTTGAATAAAAATGGCTTCACGAAAAACTGATTTTTAAAAAATATCTGTATAGAAAGTAACTTTACTTCTGAATTACCTTCTTTAGGAGTCAAAATTTTTTTTTTCCTTTATGACAACTATACACCTTTTTTCATGCCAGCCCTGGTTTACAAAGTGATGTCTTTTTTTTTCCTTTTTATGTTCACATTCTCCTCTGTTATATTATTTTTGCAAGACTTGGCAAAGTGCTTATGGAGTGGCCTTTCCATAAATTATCATGATGTTAAAGGCACATTTTTCTGGGTCTGTTCTAAGGAATTCTACCTTAACCGACCTCTTCTGTTCCACAAATTTTGAAAATTTGGAGTATAACTGCCAACCTTCCACTTCACAAAATATGGGAGCAAAGCTGCAATCACCGAGGGGTTCCTATGGGTTCAGGCAGGAGCCCTGACCTACTCACTCCAGTCTCCGTAACCTCCGCCCCTGGGCTCTGGAACTTCCAACACGAAGACCCAGGATCTCATTCAAAGACTCGCTGAGAGTAGGGTTGTCCTCAGGGCCTCTGAAGCCTGTCCGCCCTACCTGCTCCTGAAAAGTGACTCCTGCCACACCCTACCACTAGCTTCCCCGGTGGCTCAGTGGTCAAGAATCCACCCGCCAGTGCAGGAGATGGGGGCTTGACCCCCAGGTCAGGAAGATCTCTTGGAGAAGGAAATGGCAACCCACTCCTGTATTCTTGCCTGGGAAATCCCATGCATGGACAGAGGACCCCAGCAGGCTACAGTCCCTGGGGTCACAGAGTCAAACACGACTTAGAGACTAAAAATAACAACACTTGATCACACGCCTCATTCCAGCCACGCACCCCTTCCTTACGCACCCCTACACTATGCCTTCACTCGCTCCAGCCACGCACCCCTTCCTTACACGCCCCTACACTATGCCTTCACTCGCTCCGTTCTCTCCTTTAAACTGCTACCTCAGGGACTTCTCCGGTGCTCCAGCAGTTAAACCTCCACACTCCCAGTGCAGGGGGCCCAGGAACAACTCCTGGGCGGGGAACTAGCTCCCACACGCCACAGCTAGGCGTTCTCACGCCACAACTAAAGGTTCCGCCTGCCACAGCGAAGGCCCCACATGCCTCAACTAAGACTCAGTGCAGCCAAGAAAGTCAATAAACACTTTCTAAAAAATAAACACAAATAAACAATAAAGTGCTATCTCAGTTCCAACTCAAGGTGAGCTACAATAATCACGAGCAGCCAATAACGTGAGCCGTTACTGTGTGCACCAGGATCCCTGCTGGGATTTTGAAGTAACGAGCATTTCCTGAATGACGCATGTATATTAAGTCTTTGCACCCATTTGCACTGAATCTACACAAACATCCTACAAGATCCACCCCACGATAATGAGCAACAAGTTAACTGGCCGGGGGTCCCGCAGCTAGGGTGAGGGCAGGATATGAGACAGGCAGCTCATTTCTGAGTCCCGCTCCCCCCCCACGACCCTGTCCTGGGTTCTGGGGAGGTGGAAGGTGCGCAGTAAGGAACTGTTCATGAAGCCCAGCTCAGTCCATAGTGTGGGAGCGTCATGACATCAGGGACGTTGCTCTCTCCACGGGGGCCGTTTGTAAGTTTCCATGTTTGGAGCCAATCTTGGTGGATAATTTAGTGAGTGAATAAAAGTGAGAACATAGAACCCTGATTTTAAAAATACCTGAACGCCTCTAAGAAAGTAGGAGGTGAGGGGGAATAGAATTAACGACGGATCTAGTAAAAGGAAAGATAGCGGGAAAGGAGATTGGCGGACAGCTGCGGCTCCCTCCACCTTGTATGTGGCTGGTAGGGATGTAAATGGTGCAGCCATTGCGGAAAACCATTTGGTGATTCTTCAAAAAGTTAAATGAAGAATTACCGTGTCCGCTCCTAGTTATACCAGTAGTTCCACTCCTCGGTACATCGCCAACAAGAAAATAGAGATGGAAACAGGCACGTGTACACAATGTTGATGGCAGCATTATGACAATAACCAGAAGGTGGAAACAGCCCAAGTGTCCGTCAACGGATGAATGGATAAGTAACGTGTGGCATGCACACACAGGGAATACTATTCAGTCCTAAAAAGTGTGAATGTTGTGTGATTCTACTTACGTGAAATCTCTAGAACAGGCAGATTTATGGAGACAGAAAGTGAACCAGAGGCAGGCAGGAGATGGGGGTGGGGAGATACTGCTTAACTGGCTGCTCGACACTGTGCGCGTGATTAGCGCCACTGAATCGATTTAACATGATGTAAAGGGCGACTTTCATGTTATACATACTGCACCACAATTTTTTTTTAAAGTAGAGAACTGAGAGGAAGAAAATGAAAGAGACCCATATAAACATCTGTGTGGCTGAACTGACTGGGAAATGTTTGGGGCGGGGGGCTCTTGATTGATTTCATTGTTCAACTGCCTGCACATTTGCAATATGTTCGTGGTATATAAATAACATTAGTGATTAGAGAGTATCCATTTCTGTCTCATTAAAGCATTAAGACTTTCTTTTCCAACTCTCCAACATAAAATAAAATACTGTTTGGAATTCCAGTAAAAAAAAGCTAGGAGAGGATTTGAAACAAAGCCCTCACGTCTGAATCTGTCTACCCTCTGCCTTTGACTGTCATCTGAATCAGGCCTTCAGAGAGTCTGTGATATTGACAGCGTATATTCCACATCTGACCTTCAACCCGAGGGCAAACTGTCCCCATTCTCTGCTCCCCTGGAATGTAGCTTTTGTGAAACTATGCAGTATGGGGAGTGTTTAGCACAAGAACTGAAATTAAAATGAAAGGAGCCAGTGCGGGTGGTCTCGCTTCCCTCCCAGAATACAGACCTTTTTGGACTGTTTAGATCAGAACTTTACTCTTGGTCCTGAATTCAGAGTGCAGTGAAATGAAACAAGAAACAAGGAAATGTTTGTCAGCCTCTGGGTAGCTGAGTGGTGAGAAAGTTTAAATTTAGAGGACGTGACACAATAGTTAAAAATACACTGAAGGATAGCAACACTTGGAACAATGAGGCAAAGTAGGTCAGAGCTGTTCACAGTGGCCGGAGGATGCTGCTTCTGGGTCTGGCAAACAGCGAGCCAGTGTTGGGTATTGGGACAGTTGGTATTTTTCACCGCTTAGTATACAGAAGTATAATATTGCAGAGTATCTGTATTCATCCATAATAGTAGCAAAGCATTAAAAAGGAGAAAGGGAAGGATGTAAGGAGGGAGGAAGGGAGGGAGGGAGGAAGGAACTAAATGAAGAAAATCAACAAGGAGATAAAAAATGCAAAAGGACACTTGGGAAAGTGAAATAATGTTAAATGTAAAGTACCGATTCGAGGGAATCTATGGTTCAGGAGGATGGATAAGGATCAGGGTAGCTAGGAAAAAGCTGAAACAGTAGTTGGTAAACTCAGAGGAAACTCTGCAGACTACTCAGACCTTGTTGCGGTAGAGAGATGAAACCAGGGGAGAAACAGGCAGAGCTGGGGGGTAGCTACATTTTCTTTTTTTAATCCGAAGAGGGAAAGCCACTTGGGAAAGACAAAAGTCTTCATCAAAGCCACCCACTAATATTTCACTCCCTGGTGCCCTGAAAATAGAAAACCCACTTTATACTAATGACGTTATATAGGGAGAAGAACATTTAGAAATGAAGAAGCAGTAAGTGTGTGTGCGTTCGCTTCCTTTCACCTCTTTAACAAATCACCATGAATTTGTGTGTGCAGGTGCTCAGTTGTGTCCAACTCTGTGTGACCCATGGACTGTAGCCCCCCCCCCCCGACTTCTCTGTCCATGGAATTTTCCAGGTAAACATCCTGGAGTGGGTTGCCATTTCCTTCTCCAGGGGAATCTTCCCACCCCAGGGATCGAAACCGCATCTCCTGAATTCCTGTATTGACTGCTACTGCTAAGTCACTTCAGTCGTGTCCGACTCTGTGCGACCCCATAGACGGCAGCCCAAAAGGCTCCCCCGTCCCTGGGATTCTCCAGGCAAGAACACTGGAGTGGGTGGCCATTTCCTTCTCCAATGCATAAAAGTGAAAAGTGAAAGTGAAGTCACTGAGTTGTGTCCAACTCTCAGCGACCCCAAGGACTGCAGCCCACCAGGCTCCTCGGTCCACAGGACTTTCCAGGCAAGAGGACTGGAGTGGGTGCCATTGGATTCTTCACCGCTCAGGCTTCCCTGGGGGCTCAGCTGGTGAAGAGTCTGCCTGCAACGCGGGAGGCCTGGGTTCGATCCCTGGGTTGGGAAGATCCCCTGGAGCAGGGAACGGCTGGCTACCCACTCGAGTACTCTGCCCTGCAGAATTCCAGGACTGTACAGCCCATGGGGTTGCGAAGAGTCGGCCACGACTGAGCGGCTGTCACCTTCTTTCTCACTGAGTCACCTGGAAAGCACACCAATGCCTTTTCTATCCTGCAGTCCGGAGGTCAGATGTCTGAAATGGCTCTCATGGAGCTAAAAGCAAAGTGTCTGCAGGACAGTGTTCCTTCCAGAGGCTGAGGGAGAGCATCTGGTTCCCTGCCTTTTCCAGCTCCTAGAAGCCACCTGTATCCCTTGGCTTGTGGCCCTTTCCTCCATCTTCAGAGCATCTTTACGCCTCTCTCCTACTCTGACTTCCCGTGTGCCTCCTTCCACTTTTTAGGACCCAGTGATCCTACTGGAGCCCCCTGAATAACCCTCCTCTTTGAAGGTCATCTAAGTAGCAAAGTTCATTCCATCTGCAATCTTAATTCCTCCCTGCCATGTAACACAACATATTCAGCTTGTGGAATGAGGACATGGGCCTTTGGGGAAAGCGTTTATTCTGATTCCCACAGGGGAAACCACACACGGCGCTGCTGCTGCTGCTGAGTCGCTTCAGTCATGTCCGACTCTGCGTGACCCTATAGCGGCAGCCCACCAGGCTCGCCCGTCCCTGGGACTCTCCAGGCAAGAACACTGGAGTGGGTTGCCATTGCCTTCTCCAACACATGCATGCATGCAAAGTCACTTCAGTCATGTCCAACTGTGTGCGACCCCACAGCGGCAGCCCACCAGGCTCGCCCGTCCCTGGGACTCTCCAGGCAAGAACACTGGAGTGGGTTGCCACTGCCTTCTCTGGTAATTAGCACAACCCTAGGGGAAAGTCCGAAGGGAAGTCTGGGAGGGGCTGTGCCACACACCACGAATGATACATGAGGAAAGACTCTCACTTGTGGCCAGCCTGAGCCTCCAGCCAGAGAGAAGATTTACCCGCCAAGTCTTGTCAACCTGTTGTTTCACCTCCTACTCCTCCTCAGATTCTGTGTGGAGTAATAAATCACAGAGCTGTGTGTCCAAGTTGCCTTAGCCAGGTTGGCTCATCAGTATCGCTGATCAGATTTCTTCTGTCAGGTCTGCAGAAAAGCAGATACTCCCTGTCCTGGGGCTCCATGTAGGGAGGAAGTGGGGAAGCTCAGAGATCATGTTATTCCCTTGTCCATACCATCACCTTGGTGGGTGGGGGTGGGCATCTAAAGGCGGGATGTGGATCAAAAGTCAAAAATGGGCTTCATTATCAGACCCATCCTAAAGATGAAAAAACTAACGCCTAGGAGTTAGATGATCAGTCCGTCATCACTTGAAGAGTAAGCAGTGGACTGGTCACATCTGTCTGACCCCACCAAAGCTCAGCTGTTCACTCGATAAGCATGCTGGGCTGTGTTCAGACATTCAGTCGTGTCTGACTCTTTGCCACCCCAGGGACTGTAGCCCACCAGGCTCGCCCGTCCCTGGGACTCTCCAGGCAAGAACACTGGAGTGGGTTGCCATGCCCTCCTCCAAGGAATCTGCCCAACCCAGGGATTAACCCACGTCTCTCATGTCTCCTGCATTGGCAGGTGGATTCTTTACCACTAACGCCACCTGGGAAGCCATGGATGTGCCATTATATTGGATTATTGCTTCCCAGATAAGAAGACCCACTGTTGGGACCTCCTTGGTGGTCCAGGGGTTAAGAATCTGCCTTGCAATGCAGGGACATGGGTTCGATCCCTGGTCAGGGAAGTAAGATCCCACATGCCACAGCTAGAGGGTCTGTGCCTCACAACAAAAGATCTTGCATGAGGCAAAGGAGATCCCGTGAGCCACAACTAAGGCCTAACACAGTCAAATAAATGGTTTCTTTTTAAAAAAGACTCAGTGTCTGTTTTCAATGGATTCAATTTTAAGCAGACCCTGCCATTTGTTCGGTTAGACACAGAAGCATAGGTGTTTGTAGATCAGAAAGGCTCAGGAGCTGTGGGAGCTAACAGGAAGGACGACTACCCCTGCCTTGCTAGTTACGTTTTAAAAAGGGGCCTCTACGCTGAGTCATGAGAACTAGCTAGGCGCATACCAGGGCAGAGGTCGGTGACTACATCTCTGCTTCACGGCACCTTCCTCCAGGTCCCAGACTGGCGGGGCCGCCTCTGTCTGTCTGCGACGTTGCCACTCAGGAGATGATCGTGGCGAAATGTATGGGGCTCCTGAAGTTTCTGGCTCACGGTCACACACATCACGTATCCTCCACTTATTGGCCAGCGGAAGTCACGTGGCCCGTGCTGATGCAAATGAAGGGTGAACGGGGAGGGGCCACACGTACAAGCGAGTGGGGATGTGTACGGTCAGCCGTACAAAGCGCAGGATTCGGGGACAAACTCAAGCCTGCGTTTCCCACCCTAACCCAGGCGGGATGTGCTCTTCCTCTCCCAGCGGCACGCAGTCACCAAAGGAAGCGGAAACTGGAGTCCAGGACCCGTGCCTGGCTGGCCGAGCAGCAACCCACCAAAGGTCCCCTCATAATAAACGAACAATAAACACTTCAACGAAATCTTTAAACGGATAGAGGAGTTTAATTATGAGAATTTAATTTTCAGAAGCAAAAGCTGCGTTCATACAATTACAGCGAGGCAACTTTTAATTAACTTTGGAAACTTTCTTTTGCTTGGAAAATCTAATTAAAAATACTTAGGGACTATTAACATAACACAAGATTCAGGGAAGGGGCAGAAATAATCATGGGAAGGTGTGAAAAAGAGACCGAGGACAAGCGTCACTGGGGAGTTAGGGTCACCTAAGTTTCCCCAAGCACTCCTGTCCCTCTGGGGCTCTGGGGACACAGAGGAGTGTGTGTGGTCTTTCTCTCCTTAGTATTATCCAGGCAAGAATAGTAGAGTGAGTTGTTACTTCCTCCTCCAGGGGATCTTCCTGACCCAGGGATCAAACCCTCGCGGATTCCTTACCACTAGGGCACCTGGAGAAGGCGATGGCACCCCACTCCAGTGCTCTTGCCTGGGAAATCCCGTGGATGGAGGAGCCTGGTGGGCTGCGGTCCATGGGGTCGCTAAGAGTCGGACACGACTGAGCGACTTCACTTTCACTTTTCCCTTTCATGCATTGGAGAAGGAAACGGCCACCCACTCCAGTGTTCTTGCCTGGAGAATCCCAGGGACAGAGGAGCCTGGTGGGCTTCCATCTATGGGGTCGCACAGAGTCGGGGACAACTGACGCGACTTAGCAGCAGCAGCGCCACCTGGGAAGCCCCCCAGGACACAGAGTAGAGATTTTGCTAATAGTTGCAGCTTTGCAGGATTCCTCTAAGCAGTGGAGTCTGGAGAGAGTTCTGCCTTTTCCTTCTTCTATGTTTGGGATTCCCTCGTCTCTGATTTAGGGAATTCAGAGGAGGGAGTGAGCGGTTAGATTTGAGGTTCAGAAGAAATTTCAGAAAGTGACGTGATTCCGTAAAACATCAGGCTCCCCTGGGAGGGGACGGCAGAGTGGGTGTCTGTTAGCTTTGCAACTTATCTGCCCCTCGAGCATGCTCAGAGGATGAGAGTGTGCTCTCAACCACCGCAGTTCCCAGGGTGCTGGTCGGCATCACCAAGGAGTCTGTTAGACGAAATACAGATTCTCGGGCCCCCTCTGTTGGATGTACTGAATCGATCGGGCATTTGAACGCCAGGCCCAGGTGATTCGTCTGTACATTCAAGCCTGTGAAGCTCAAGAACTTGGCTGGGTGAGCCCCCAGTGTGATCTGCCCACAACCTGTTTCGGAACTCCTTGGGCAGTCTGTTTGGAGAGAGTGGACCCCCAGACCCTCTCCCAAACCAAGTGAAAGAGAATCCGTGCCGGTAAGGCTTAAGGACCCACAGTTCAAAGAAGCCCCCAGGACTCTGTGAAGCTCAGGCAGAAGGAAGAATCCGAGCCTGAAAGGGGGAAGCCTGACCTCCACTCACTGCAGGACTTAAGGCAAAGCTGAGCACCTCTCCGGCCTGTGTCCCAACTTTCTCAACAACCAAGCAGAAAGTGAATGATGTACCAGATTATCGGAGATCTGGGTCATCGCGGAGACTCCCTAGGGCTCTGGAGTGTGTCAGAATAGCCCTCTGGATGGACCCCACCTTCCCAGTGAGAGCAGAGACGGAGGGGTCTCTGCCAACCCACCAGGGACCTCCAGGAGGCAAGGGCAGGGTCCTCCCCCTGCTACAGAAATGTGGCTTTCTCAGGAAGTTCCTTCCGCAACTGTAAGATCCGCACAAAAAAGAAAACAAACACACACTCGATTCTCAAGTGGCTCTGCCTCCCCCAGCCCACCGGCCTCCCGCCTGCCCACCAGGGGTTCCAAATATAACTCGCTGACCCAGATTTCTGAACCTAAGCGCCTGCGTCAGGGTGTGTGCCGGCGGCGGGGGCAGAGCGGCGGGAGGAACTTTAAGGCTGCACTGACCCCCTGTGGACGTCGGAGGCGGCGGCCACGCCTCCCGCCCCGCGCGCCCCCCGGCCCCGCCTCCCCTGCCCACCCTAGGCGTGGCCGCATCATTTACTTAAGCCAACGAGACAATAGCAAACCAAATGCAAGCTGAATCCTGCATGCTTCTGCTTCCTCCCTCAAATCCCTGTTCTGCCATGAGAACAAGCCTGGACTAGTCCACCAGAGAATGAGCACACGCGTGAAGTATCACATCCAATGTGATTCTAGAGCAGCCAGCCTCCAGCCCATCCGCCAGCTGACCCAAGATATGTGAACAAGCCCTGCCAAGATTAGGCAATCCAGCCCAGATCAGAAGAATAGTATACATGACCCTGTCTCTTATACACATCTGCCCCCGCCCCCGGCCCCGCCCCGCGCTCCCATCCAGGCCTCCGACAGCAGCCCGGATGCTCGCAGGGAGGGCCGTCCAGCCGCGGCCACCTCTGAAGCAGAGACCACGGGGCAGGTCGGACCATACCCCCGGGAACCCCGCCAAGGTCGGACAGAGGGCAAAGGCAGGGGGCGTGCTCGCCGCTCCGGCCCCCGTCGCCGGAGCTGGGGTGTGGCTCCAGACTTCTCAGTAGGCTCCCAGCTCCGGAGCAAAGCGTCTTTCCTGCTCCGAACTCTTCCCCAGGGCCTTGTAGCCCCCAAGATGCAGTTCAGTCCTTAGCCTGGCTTGCAAGGCTCCCTAGGATCCAGTGCTGGCCTGCCTCTCCAGCCTCCTCACCCGGGCTCAGCGAGGTCAGGAGCATAGAAGCATGCCTACATCCCACAGTTTCCCTGCCAAAACCTTGGTCCAGGCTGCCCCTCCTCCCAAAGGCCTCCCCCAGCCTCCCCAGAGTGTCCAGACCTCACCCAGACATGGGCGCCCAGCAGAAGCGCTTCCTCCTCTCCAGGCTTCCCTGATCACGCCAGCTCCTGCAGGAGGAGGGGGCCGGAGACCTGGGTTTGCGCCTGGTCCTGCTCGTCCCCTCCCGGAGCCTCGGTTTCCTCAGCTCTGCTGTGCTTAGCTGCTCAGTCGTGTCCGACCCTTTGTGACCCGCCAGGCTCCTCTGTCCAGGGGATTCTCCAGGCAAGAATACCGAAATAGGTTACCATGCCCTCCTCCAGGGGATCTTCCCAACCCAGGGATCGAACTCAGGTCTCCCGCGTTGCAGGTGGATTCTTTACCATCTGGAGGTTCTAACTCGGGCCTCCTGTAGCTCTTAGGATAGGCGCGCGTGCGCGTGCGTGGGGGTGTGTGTGTGTGTGTGTGTGTGCTCATTCACTTCAGTCGTGTCCGACTCTTCTGCGACCCTATGGACTGTAGCCCACCAGGCTCCTCCACTCACGGGATTCTCCAGGCAAGAATACTGGAGTGGGCTGCCTTGCCCTCCTCCAGGGGATCCTCCCAACCCAGGGATTGAACCAGCGTCCCTTATGTCTCCTGCATTGGCAGGCGGGTTCTTTTCCACTAGCGCCACCTAGGAAGCCCACCTGTGATAGGCATTGAGATGTAATGAGATAGAGAGCTTTGGGAAGTGTTAAGAAGGTACCGGGTTGCCTTAGTCACGGTGGTTTGTGCCACGATCTGTCCTGCATCGCACAGAGGTTTTGTCTCACACGTTGGCCCCGGTGAAGGAGAGTGGCCATCAGAAACACAGGAGCAGAGTTGAGCCTGGAATCCTGGTGCCCAACGCTGTGCTGGCCGCCAGCGACACCCTAAAAATCTCTTGGCTAGGGAAGGAGGCAAAGCCCTGAGGATGAGAGTTCAGATGGGCAAGGACTGGGCAGAGAATGGGCCCCTGACCCAGTCTGGGAAGTCAGGGAAGGCTTCCTAGAAGAGGTGACATCGGAACGGAGAAACGGAGGACCAGTGGGAACAGGCCAGAAGGGCCAAGACAGTGGAAAGTTCCACTGATACAGATGACCTCAGGGTGGGAGGGACCTTAAGAGTCCATGTGGCTGGGCTGAGATGGCGAAAGGCAAGACGGCAGAGGAGCCAGATCACACACGAGACTCCACAGGTGAGAGCAGCCAGGGCCTCGGGCAAGTTTTAAACAGAAAGTCATGTGGTCAGGTTACTCTTTGAGAAAGAGCCCTCTGCCTCAGGGTCAATGGCCACGGTACCAGGGGGCACCCCTTGATGTGACGGGCAACTTGGGGGGGCAGTAAAAGAGTCAGATACAGCTGAGCGACTAAGTGCACACACACACACACACACGCACATGCACAGGCACACATACACACACATGCACGCGCACACACATGCACACACACACACATGCACACACACACATGCACACACACACATGCACACACACACAATGGGACATCCCAGAGGCAGCTTCCTGGCTTCATCCACCTCCTGAGACCTTGAAACTTCACTCCTGAGAGTTTTCCTCCTATTTGCAAATTTCTGAGAAGTGTGTGTGTGTGTGTGTGTGTGTGTGTGTGAGATGCCTGCCTTCGTGAGTCTGTGCATGGCTGGGTTGGAGAGTACTGTGTGTGTTTGTCTCAATGTTTTGGGGGCTCTTCTGTGCATCTCTTTGTGGCACACTCTACTTGATGTTCAAACATGGGGGTTACACTGGCCCACCTGGGGCGGCCACGCCAGGATCCACGCCCACAGCAGGAGGTGCGCAGGCGAGAGTCCACTGTGGGTTCCTTATCTCTTCCGCAAGCCCCCAGGCAAACTTATTAAATGCTCCAGCATCCTCCGCTCGCCTTCATTTCTAGGACGGCCCGTCCGTCTCCGCGTGCGGCCTGGGAGCAGACAGGGCCCTGCGTCTGGTGTTCAGGACCTGAAGTCGGCTCACCTCTCACTAGCTGGTGACCTTAGGCACGCGGGTTAACCACTCGGTACTCAGTTTACTCAGCTATCAAATGGGTTGATGGTCAAGCCCATGACACGCGTTATCAGCCCACGTGCACAGCATAGTCCGCTCTATTCCAAGCCCGAACATGTCAGGATTTTACTCACTCATGGAGTCCATCAGCCTGGCTTGGCCTCTGCCTGCCAAAGCCTACTCTTTCTCCAGCCATTCATCAAATATTCAACTACCCCGTGAGGCCGACACTCTGTGAGTCATGAACAAGCTGAGGGTCTCTCCCCTCTGAACCCCAGGTGTGCAGAGACGCCGAAAGGCAGCAGAGAATGCTTGTGCCGTGAAGGCGGGAAGCGTGGGGGTGCTGTGGGGAGTCAGGGGATCAGGGAAGCCTTCCTGTAGGAGGTGCTATCTGAGCCGTAACCCAAAAGGTAAGGAGGCATCCACTGGGTGAAGGGAGGCAGGAGAAAGGGCCAAGCAGAGGGCGCAGGAGACAAAGGGAGAAGCTTGGCTGCAGAAACTGATGGAGGATGGACCCGGGGGCGGGGCGGGGGCGCTGAGGAGACAGGGCACTGGGAAGGCCGGCCGGACTCGGGGCACGGACACCCTGCTGATGCTGGGGGGTTTCCATGAAGGAAATGGGGACTGGCACCCTCCGAGGGGCAGAAGAGTCCAGTCGATACGCAGAGGAGGATGAATGGGAGGGGACTAAAGCAGGCTCGGGAAGACAGAGAGTGTTTCCTGGGGGCCAGGCACGGGCCTCAGCTCCTTACCTGACGATTACATTTCCTTCTCCCCAGAAGGAATGGAAGAGGAACTCTTGTTATCCCCATTTTCCAGATGAAGAAGCTGAGGCCCAGGGTCACACAGCAGTAAGGAGGCAGGCTGTGGGGAGAAGACCAGCTGGCCTGAACGAACAGAGAGCATGCCCGGGCTTTGGCGACAGGCTGCTTGGAACCAGGGCTCCACCCCTCGAGGCCAGGGCTAGGGCCCCAGGAGCCCACAGTTCCGGCCTGCAGTCCTGCAGCTCCAGAACTGCAGGCCCGGGGGAGGCTTTTCTGTTCTGCTCATTCCGCCCCGTAAGTTGAGACAACTGATACCTGATACCTCCTCTCGGCCTCCTCAGCTGTGAAGTGGGCATGATGAGACCCTTGAGGATGAGCCAGAGAAGGGGTAGGCACCCATGAGGGTCCCCCTCCGCTCCCCTCTTCAGGGCACCAACCCAAACGTCAGGCACCGACAGCGGGTAGCAAGCCCCTGCCCTGCCCTGTTCCTCCCTCATAGACTCGCTTCACTGCCTCATGGCTCATGCTAAGAAGTCTCACTCTTGTGCGTACCGAGAAGACACGTAGAGGATGCTGTTCATCGTGACAGGAAGGAGCCTCTCCTTGAGACCCAAGAGGAATGGCTTGCTCAGCCTCACTCAGGAATAGGACAAAGGCCAGTAAGGTGTGGGTGCTGCTTTCCCTCTTTGCTTTGGCTGCTGGGAAGCTCAGAGCCATGGATAAATTAGATCATCCAGCCCTGTCTGTTTTCTAGCGCTCACTGAGAGGGGACAGTGTGGAGGGCCTTTCTACACATGGAGATGACTTATGGGCACACACTTAGAAGAACAAATGTTCCCTTGGGTATATCTTATGTTGCTACATTTATTTACTCCTGGTTCCAGTTCCCTTATTCTTTTTCTCCCCCAAATAAAAATGTACACAGAACACTTGACATCCTGTCCTTCAGAGATAATGTTCATGTGAACATTTTGGTGAACATTTCTCCAGATAGGCATGAAATGAAAGTGTAATTTTACAAAAATGGGATTGCCTAATTGACTCAACTACATGTCATGGATATAGCTTTTCATGTCGATGACTATAAATCCACATGACATATGGATTATCATAATTTATTTAGCCGGATCCCTATTTCTGTACATTTAGGTTATTTCTCACTTTGGCAATTACAAGGCAAGCTGCCATGGAATTCCTGGTGCAATTATTTTTCCCATTTCTGCAATATTCTTCTGATGAAAAATTCTCAGAAATGATCTCTTACTTTGTCTCTAATCTGACAGTATGCTTTGCATTTATTGGTAAATCTTTTGAGGAACAAAAAGAAAAAAATACTCGTAATATAAAATAAATGATGGCATATTTATCCATTTATCAAAAACAACGGAATAGTATTTAGCCATGAAGAGGAGGGTGCTGACAGCCACAGCACGAGTGAGCCTGGCAAACGTGACGCCACGTGAAAGAAGCTTGTCCCCAAAACCACGTCCTGTATGACTCCACTGACACCAAAGGCCCCCAGTAGGACGTCTGTGAAGACAACATAGGTTAGTGGTTGCCTGCGCTGGGAGGGATGGTGGGTTGGAGGGTGACAGCTAAAGGGTGATGGGCTTTCTTTAGAGAAGATGAGAATATTCAAAAAGTAACAGGGTGATGTTTCACAACTTGGTGAACACCGTGCGCTTGTGCCACTGAATTAAGTATACAGTTTAACTGGGTAGATTGTGTGGTGTATATCTCAATAAAGCTGTTACAAGAACTAAAGAAAAGTACACGAAATGCCTGTGAACAGACCCTTTAGAGCCTCAGGGGAAGCAAAATTTAGCTGGAGGACGGGACAAAAAAGATGCCATCGTGGGGCTCCTTGTCCTGGGGAAGAAACCAGGAGGCCTGTCCCGGCCCCCAGACCTAAGAAGATGCTGCGCACTCACTCACCAGGTCGTGTCTGACTGCGACCCCTGGTCGGTGGCCCTCCAGGCTCCTCTGTCCATGGGATCATCCCGGCAAGTACACTGAAGTGGGTTGCCATTTCCTCCTCCAGGGGATCTTCCCAACCCAGGGATCAGGCCTGCGTCTCTTGCTTGTCAGGCAGATTCTTTACCACCTGAGCCACCGAGGAAGCCGACACAGAGACCCTCTGGGTTTAAGGGGACAAAGGAGACGTTCCCAGGCCTGCAGGTGCCCCCAACCCCATGTTCCCAAGCAGCTGGCCCCCAGCAGCCGCAAAGGCCAGGAGGGCAGGCGGAGACCCCTCAGGTACCCACAGCATCAGTGATAGCCAGCTCCAAGCTCTCTGATCACAACCACTGTTTCCCAGCAAACCTATTCCCCTGAAATGTGCTAGTGAAAGCCAAGAAGCGAGAAACTGAAAAGAGGAAGAGAGAGAGCGCCATCAGAGTCCGAAAAGCCAGGAAGGGAGGCAGGAGGCGTCGGACCGGTTAGCACCCATTTCTCATTCCCACTTTATCGGGCTGGATCTTTGGGATCATCTGGGGGGCAAGTGCCCCCAGTCAACTGCAAGCAAGGCCAATAATCTCACCACAGCTCCACAACAGTATCAGCCTCTGAATCCCCGGAAGAGAAACGGGCGACAGGGATTCTGCCATCTCTACCCCGGCACCCAGGGCCAGGGGGGAGGGTAGGTGGCCTCCACAAACTACCAGGAGGACCCCAACATCCAAAAATGTCCCTCCTCCCCGCTACCTTCCGAAAGGCCTTCTCCACCTACCAGCCCATCCACCAGGTGGTACACAACCTTAGGGCCAGAAAGGGAAAGGGAAAGTGGCTCAGTCCTGTCCAACTCTTTACAGCCCCACAGACTATACTGTCCATGGGATTCTCCAGGCCAGAACACTGGAGTGGGTAGCCGCTCCCTTCTCCAGGGGGTCTTCCCAACCCAGGGATCGAACCCAGGTCTCCTGCACTGCAGGCGGACTCTACCAGCTGAGCCACCAGGAAAGCCCCTTGGAGTCAGGCCAGGGCTTAAATCCCGTTTCCCAGTTTCAGGACCCTGAGCGAATGACTCTCTCTCTCTGAGCCTCAGTTTCCTCATCCGCAGCACGGACAGTGAGGGCCACACTCCACCTTCTGCTCATCTCCTTGAGTTGTGAAGATCAGTTGAGTCACCAGACAAGATAAAAGGAATGAAGGCCTCAGCTCTTGAATGCCAGCCTGACTGCCCCAGGACCCCTGTGGGCACATAGTAAACCACAGAGTCCCGAGTCCCCTCTCAAAACAGGAGTGGCTCTTTGGATATGGGGTGGGGCCCGGGAGCCTGTGTCTGGGAGAGTCACCCGGCCCTCCGGATGGGCAGGGAGGCGGGAGAGCCTCTGCCGTGCGAACTGACACAGTGTGGCCTCTCTGTGCAGAGAGGGGGTCTGACGGTCAACCCTAGGGGGCAGCTCTCACCCAGGCCAGTCCTTGCCTGCTCTGAGCCTGTTTCCTCACCTGTAAAATGGACATCCACCTACCTGTCAGGATGTAAAGTACTCAGCACATAATGAGTCCTCAGTAAATGGTACCTGGTATTTTATTATTTATTGTTGAATACTATTATCAACCATTCAGATAACTGAGAACCTAAAAGCCATCATTTTTTAAAATTTTCTGTTTACTCATCTCTCCCTTCATGGCTGTCCTGGTCTCTGCGGCTGCGCTGCTTCTCTCTGGTTGTGGCGAGCGGGGCTGCTCTCTACGTGCGGTGCCGTGGGATTCTCGCTTGCTGGGCACAGGCTCGAGGGGCACGAGCTCCAGAGCTGCGGCACACGGGCTGAGGTGCTTCACGGCGTGTTGGCTCTTTCTGAACCAGCGAGAGAACCCGCGTCTCCTGCGTTTGCAGGCAGATTCTTTACCGCCGAGCCGCCAGGAGGCTCCTAAGGCCATCATTTTTTTATGTTATTTGCCTAAAATATTTTTCCATTTTTTTTTCTTCTTTCGTTCAAGAAATGCAGGCTTTCTCAGTAATGCATGTTCAGTGTAAAAATTCAAGACATCTCAAAGTGTTAAATCCCACTACTTGTAGTTTGGAACATAGTTTTCCAGATATTTCTCTATAAGCCAGGGTAAACATACGGCTGACATCACACACACAGAAATGGCTTCATCGCACGTTGTGCTCTCTTCCCCTTTCACAGCAGGACATTGATTTATTGAATTAAAGGCTAAACAGTGTGCCATTCCATGAGCATACTGTGATTTATTTCCCCGGGCCTCTTTATGAGCATTTAGGTGGTTTCTGATTCCCACCCTTACAAACACACCTGCAGCGCCTAACTTTGGACGTTCCTCCTTCGAGCGTCAGGTAAGCGATGCTGGGCAGTCACCACAAACGTGGTGCCAAAGACCTAAAATACGTTCGTCTCATTTCAACCTCATCGCACCTCTGCCAGGCCGAACAGAGGGAAAGACAGCCGGGACTCGAGGTCCCGCCGCCGCCCACACTGCCTGCCGTCAGGTGGCAGGGCTGAGATGGAGCCGGTAGTAGGCGGACTGCATTGCCGCCCCCGAGCTTCCCAGGGTCCCGCCCCTTTTGCAGGTTGCTCCCCTGCCCACCCTAGGCGTGGCCGCATCATTTACTTAAGCCAACGAGACAATAGCAAACCAAATGCAAGCTGAATCCTGCATGCTTCTGCTTCCTCCCTCAAATCCCTGTTCTGCCATGAGAACAAGCCTGGACTAGTCCACCAGAGAATGAGCACACGCGTGAAGTATCACATCCAATGTGATTCTAGAGCAGCCAGCCTCCAGCCCATCCGCCAGCTGACCCAAGATATGTGAACAAGCCCTGCCAAGATTAGGCAATCCAGCCCAGATCAGAAGAATAGTATACATGACCTGCCAAGTCTTGAAAAACAATGAAGAGCTCTTATTTTAAGCACCTACATTTTGGTATGATTTGTTTTGCAGCAACAGCTAACTGATACAGAGATACAGGGCCAAATTTGGAACTATCGTACCCTCTATCTCCAAGACCCCACTGCCTTAGTTAGGAGTCAAAGCCCTATATATCATCTATATGTAACAGACCCTGTACTGATGGGTCTAGAGGTTCAATAAGCGATCACTCTGCCACCGAGGAACTGGCAGTCCAGTGAGCAAGAACCCCTAAGCAAATGATTACTGTTCACAGTTAGGAACACGGCGCTCAGAAGGGGCTTAGGATTGATCATGGTCACACAGCACTTTAGTGATAAAGAGAAACCCCAGTCCTCCTGACCCTAAAACAGAGTTCCTGGGGCCCCTCGAACCCTTGAGCATCTCTGAATGCCAGTAAAAACTGTGCCTAGATCCCAGAAACCTCAGAGCGAGACTGTTTCCAATCTAGTGAGTCAAGCCAAAGTGCGCCAGTTTTTTTCTGAGGATATTAACTGCGAATTTATATCTGAGGCCCTGTGTGCAGTTTTTTATGCATCCTTAAATACCAAAACATAATTACCAATGTCAATACATAATGTTTATTTCTTTCAGAACCGACATTTTAATTTTCCTGAGCAGGCGGGAAAAATGATATGCATAAAAATAATGACAAATATTAAAAGTTCTCCCAAATAAGGCACTGGGATCACCCGCGTAATCCTAAATTTAAATGCATTCATGATCACAGCCATATTAAAGGTCTGATAAGCCAAATTAAGTTCCATGTAAGCATAATTAATCTTCTTTTTCAATGAAGATATTACAAGGGTGTTAATTTGAATCCCAAAGGCCTTTGAGAAATTGAATTAGATAGATAAATCAAATATTTGACCTTTTGCAGATAATTACTATTTTTTAAAAACTTCACAATGCAAATGAACAGCAAGTAAACCTTGGGTGTCACCCAGCCCACCAAAATGAAGTTCGTTATAAACATGCAGGTATTGTATTCTATTCACACTCCTCAGCTTTTTTATTTCAAATTTGGAAGCATCAATTCCAGCTGTGGGTCCCGGTGTTTATTAATAAATAATTGGATGAAATTGGCCAGTGCTGATTATGTCAAACTTGTGAATTATCCAGTATGATTCATAAGTCATTAAATTTCAAAAGACATAAATAGAGGTGCCAGAGTGGTGATCCCAGGGCCAGCATTAAATGAGGCTAATCTTATCCAGATGCATGACTCACTGCAGGCAAGGTGCTCCGGTCACACCTGAATCAGGCTCCTGGGTCCCCAAGCAAGATGGAGAGATGGGTCGCCATCAGCACCATGGCTTTTCCCCTTAAGCTGCCTGGTGTCCCCCCCCTAAAAAATCAGGGAGCCTAGGACCAAATCGTGGTCCTGCAGCTCATGGACTGGATGGCACTGGGCCGTCTCCAGCCTCCACTTCCTCAACAGTAAGTACACAGAATCTCACCAACAGTCAGGACCCCTGGGAACATGAAATGTGATGAAAAATTTGGGGTGCTGATGCCTGAGGCACTTTGGAGTCAGTGTTGAAATCCTGGTGTCAATTCCCACCCCTATTGGAGATTGGATCTCCTGAGTTTTCCAATCTGCAAAATGGGTCCCCGGCCCTATCGAGATAATCCTAAGGTTCTCGGGAGCAATGTTAGGCACTGTGCAGAGAGTAAGTGCTCCCTGAGGGTCAATTCAGAATGCCGAGCTGCTTCCCCATACTCCCAAACAGAGACCAGCCATGGGCCTCGGCCTGCTCCCCAGCCCCAGAGTTCCACTGCTTGAACCCAGAGTCTCACACGCTCCTTCCTAAAGACGGTTCCTACAGCTTCCGGCACTGATCCCTCCGCAGAAAGAAATCCAAACATGCCCTGCTGATGAGCTGACCTGTGAGCCATCCTGAGCGCGTCAAGTGGAGACTTCATTTAATCCTCTAGCCTTCCTACAAGGAAGGTGTATTGGCGCCCCCATCTCACAGATGAGGACACTGAGACCCAGGGAGCTTAAGGCGGTCCCCCAAGTGTAGCACTAGGGCTCACAGCGGCCGTCTGGCTCCAGCCCTCACCCTACGAGAGCTGCCAGCCGCCCCAGCCACACTGCGTGGTCACCCCGGCTGTCCTTTCTTGGTGGCCTGAACACAAAAATAGGAGCCCACTCCTCTCCATAAGCCAAAGCCTTTATGTCCATCAGCCCACTCTCATCGACACCCAGTGTCCTGGCTGGTCAGGCCTGCAGCTGGAGGGGACCGCGATCACGTGACACAAAGGAGCCAGCCTGAGAGTCTCCCGGGTCCCCGGCATGGCCAGCGTTGTGGAGTGGTGTCTGCCTCAGCTTCTTTCTAAGGCTGAGCTTGGCTCCAGCTGGAAGGGACAGAAGCATCCTGAGTTCAGTTTAACTAGTGCTTCCTTGAGAAAGCAGACTCGTGGCAAGAGATACGGTGTCAGCGGGACAGAGCAGAGTGGCCTTCTTTCCAGGGGGAGCTGATGGCTTGGTCTTTAGAAGGGACACTTGAGCGGGATTTTCAAGGCTGCATAAGAGTTCACCAGGTGGAGGAGGCGAGAAAGGGCATTGTTAATGGAGAAAACAGCAAGGCAAAGACAGGAGGGTGCGTGAACATGGGCTGGAGGTCAAGGCACCGTCCACTGGACCTGGTCATCACTGCTTGTGCGATGCTTCTGGTCCCAGACCCCCCTCAGCCCACAGGTGCTCGGCCTCACACTTGGGCCCAGAGGGGCTGGCAGGATGCAGAGCTGGGCCAGGCGGAGGGATGAGTTCTTCCTGCAACACTATTTGCCATCATGTTCCAAGCTCTGCAGAGGCATCATTCAAGGGCCGTCCAGGAAAAGAAGGTAGTGAGAGGTCAAGATCAGGTAAGGAAGCTCCGCCAAACCCTCGCCCTTCCCACAGCCTCAGCGAGGCGCGGCCAGAGGCCTCAGTTCCCAGGAGGCTTTTACAGTGCACGTCGC
Source organism: Cephalophus harveyi (assembly GCA_006410635.1). Classification (NCBI taxonomy): domain Eukaryota; kingdom Metazoa; phylum Chordata; class Mammalia; order Artiodactyla; family Bovidae; genus Cephalophus; species Cephalophus harveyi. The sequence continues at coordinate 38,879 of SJYT01008606.1, read as the reverse complement.
TTAAACAGCCGGAAACCTTGTCCCGTCCTTATTGTCCTGGAGTTCTCTCTCTCTCTGATTAGAGTGGAATTGAATCTGGCGAGGCAAAATTGAATTTGTACAATTTCCCTAATCATACAATCTTCAAACACCGAACGCTGCAGTCCCAATTAGCCTGCCCTGATCTGGAAGTCACGGGGAGACATCCTTATCGACAAAACGGGGAGTTATCAGTGACTGATCCCAAATAAAAGCCAGGGCCTTCCCGGGTACCAGCAGGTAAGCTCCCCTCCAGGCAGGGGACAGGCTGTGGGGAAGTCCACCTGCGGCGGCAAGGATTTGGGGCAGTTCCTGGGCCTTTCCATCTGGCAGAGGTGCTTCCACGGGAGATAATCATTGCAGGTCAAGTAACCTTACTGCCTGGTGGGCTCCACCGCCAAGAACGGAAGCCCCATTAAAGCTCAGATCAGCCTCGGACTTTCCCCAGGCCCGCCTCCGCCCACCACAGTGCCGGTCCTCCTGCAACCTCTTCATGCCTCAGACTCGCTTTCGTGGTGGTTTCATCTGACCCTTCAGTTTGCAATACCCCCTCCACCCCAGACCTCTGTCTTGAGCTCCAAAACCAGGGATGCAGTAACCATCTGGACATCTGGGAGTATCCAAGATGGCTCCGGCTCCACATTGCCCCAGTGCAGTCAGCATCTCATTTATTGAGAGCTACTGAGAGCACCAGGGCCAATCAGGATGAAGGGAAACTCCAGGCCAGGCACCCTTCTGAGTGTCTAAATCCATGCGTATTTCATTCAGCTTTCCAGCAGTCCTGTGAGGAAGGACTGCTGCTCGCCCTGTCTCAGAGATGCAGAAACACTTTGCCTTTCTATACGTGAGATTCTTTGGAAGAACAGAAGCCAGTCTGACTTGTTCCTTGCTGGGAAACCTCTTAGATGTGTTGCTTTTACCTGCCAGGATTCTTGTGAGTTAGTGACTTTGATCTTTTTCCTTGTAATTCAACATATTATCCAGGTTCCGCCCAGGTGTGGGTCTTCACTGGCTTAGTCAGGAAGGAGGGGCCCTGCTCTTTCCTCAAGACCTGCCATCATATCACCACTGCTCCGCCTTTTCTGTGCTGATACTTTTCTTCCGACTTCTTAAGGAACCTCGTAAGATTGTCCTCCACATCACCGATTTGATTTTCCATCAGGTCGATTCGGCTACCAATATTTCCTAGGACATTGTAACGATTCTATCGCCTTTTGGGTCCCTTGTAAATCTACCTCATCTCATCCATCTCTTTTTATATATATTTCATCAAGGTATCTGTTCATCACAGCTTCCCCTCCTTATGACTTTCTGCTCTGTTTTCATAAAAGCCACCTTCTACTTGCATTCACATGTGGGTCCTCACAATATTCCAAAATTTTCTTCTGGATCAAAAGAAAACACTTTTCAGAGATCCAGTCATCCTCTGAATTTTAAACAATGTTATCATTCAATTATTCAGCAATTTTTTTCCAGAGGTCCCAGACCATTTCTTGAAGAAGAATACATAAAAAGCACACTCATCTATTCACCAAATATTTCCGATGTGTGTTTATGTCCCAAGCACTACAAAGAATGCCGGAAGTCTCCCTTGCTACCCTGTACTCCAGAGAAACAGGAAATGTGTTTCTCCCCAGCCCGGGGGCGGGGGACTCGGCAAGGGCTGAGGACGGAGCTGTCTTTCCACCACCACCACCGGCCCAGCAGGGCAATGTGGAAGGGTCGCTGGATCTGCAGGTGCTAATCGTTCAGGAGAGGGAAGGGGTGACCCTTGCTGTCCTTTCTCAGGTCTGGATTTGCACAGCCAGTTCCCGAGAGATCATTTCATCTTCCTTGTGATGGGGCCAGCTTTCTTCCTGAGCCTTCGCTCTCTTTGCCTATTGAAACAGAGACCAACGGCAGAGGGGGAGCCCAGATCCTGCAGTGCAGAGGGGAAACTGAGAGCAACCAGCTCCAAAGTTGAGCACAGTTCAGTTCAGTCGCTCAGTCGTGTCCGACTCTGTGACTTCATGGACTGCATGCAGCAGGCCAGGCTTCCCTGTCCATCACCAACTCCCGGAGCTTGCTCAAACTCATGTCCATCCATGATGGACTCATCACCATGAGTCAGTGATGCCATCCAACCGTCTCATCCTCTGTCGTCCCTTTCTCCTCCTGCCTTCAGTCTTTCCCAGCATCATGGTCTTTTCTAAGGAGTCCGTTCTTCACATCAGGTGGCCAAAGGATTGGAGTTTCAGCTTCAGCATCAGTCCTTCCAATGAATATTCAAGACTGATTTCCTTTAGGATGGACTGGTTTGATCTCCTTGCAGTCCAAGGGACTCTCGAGTTTTCTCCAACACCACAGTTCAAAAGCATCAATTCTTTAGCGCTCAGCTTTCTTTATAGTCCAACTCTCACATCCATACATGACCACTGGAAAAACCATAGCCTTGACTGTGTTGGAATCTTATTCTTCATTCTGAGCACGGGAGACACCAAAGCAGTAACGGCTAAAAGGCGTCGCTCTCGACAGCCGGTCCCGGCTCTAACAGCCTAAACCAGGCCCTCCCACCCCGCTGGGACTCGGTGCTTGCTATCTCAGAAAACAAGAGCAGTGGCTTGGGTAAAGCAATCATGAGGAGAGAGAAAGGTTTTGTTATTCACAAGAGAAGCAGTTTTTTTTTTTTTTAATAGCTGAATTTAGGTTAAAAAACTGCACATCTTTGATGCGTACAATTTGATGAGTTTGGAAGTCTGCATGCACCCGTGACACATCACCATGAGGAAGACAGTACATAGACCCCTCACCTCCATGAGCCTCCCTGTGTCCCTTTCTCTCTTTGCCTGATTCTGTTTTTTGTGGTAAGAGCGCCTGACAGGATATCTAACCTCTTCAGTGTTGAAGTGCGCGATATAGTAATGTTTACTGCAGGCACTATGTCACACAGGAGATTTCTAGAATTCATTCATCCCGCATAGCTGAGACTTCAGTCCAGTCGCTCAGTCGTGTCCGACTCTTTGCGACCCCGTGAACCGCAGCACGCCAGGCCTCCCTGTCCATCACCGACTCCCGGAGTCCACCCAAACCCATGTCCATTGAGTCGGTGATGCCATCCAGCCATCTCATCCTCTGTCATCCTCTCCTCCTCCTGCCCTCAATCTTTCCCAGCATCAGGGTTTTTTCCAATGAATCAGCTCTTCGCATCAGGTGGCCAAAGTATTGGGGTTCATACCAGTGGAATAACATATCCCCCGTTTCACCCTTCTACCAGACCCTTGGTAACCACCCCTCTATTCTCTGCTTCTGTGACCTTGACCATTTTAAATGCCTCACATACATGGAATCAAGCAGTATTTATTCCTCTGTGACTGGCTTGTTTCACTGGCTTATTTTCATGATGTCCTCGATGTCTTCATCCACATTGAAAATGGCAGAATTTCCTTCTATTTTTAAGGCTGGATAATATTTCACTTTATGTATATGCCACTTTTTTTTTCCTATTTATGTGTCAGTGGGCATTTGGGTTATTTCCACATGTTAATTATTGTGAATAATGCTGCAAGGTACATGGGGGTGCAGATAAAGAGATAAAGTGTTTCTTAATCTTCCCACATCAATGGGAAGGTCCTGTGGGAGAAATGACAAGGGAAGAAGCTCCTTACAAGCTTCACAGGAAAGAGTGGGTGCTGTCCTTGCTGTTAAGGAACAGATGTAATTTAGTAGGAGAAAAGAAAGGGAAAAGAAGGATAGAAGAATATGGTGCCTGGTCACCAAGTCATGTCTGACTCTTGCGACCCCGTGGACTGTAGCCCACAAGCTCCTCTGCTCGCGGGATTTCTCCGTCAAGAGTGCTGGAGAGGGCTGCCTCTTCCTTCCCCAGGGCATCTTCCCGGCCCAGGGATCGAACCTGTGCTTCCTGCCGCATCTCCTGCATTGCAAGCAGATTCTTTAACTGCTGAGCTATCAGGGAAGCCAGAATACGTGAGCCAAGCAAGTACACGTGTGCATCTTTGATTGTTTCAGAGATACACCAGTTCTGTGCATCTTAGCAGCATCTACTGAGTAAGCTATATAGCACTGAAATCATGGTGTCTGCATCAAGTACAACCCTGGGGCTTAACCTGGGAACTTGTCAAAAATGCAAATTCTCAGGCCCCGTCACAGACCTACTAAATCAGAATCTGAAATTTAACAAGATCCCCAGGTGAGTTCTTAGCACATTAAATATTGAAAAGCTCCTATTTAAAAGGAAAATGGCACTGATTTTAAAAAGAGTAGGAAAAAGAAAAGGGCAAGTGAAGCAAACAGAAAACTGTGGATGCGGGTCGGGCCCAGACCTGGACACGTGAGCGCGCTATCCACTACCTCTGCATTTAGTTGGAAATGTTTGGTGTTAAAAACAGCAGCAGCAGCAGCACATTGATGGGTTGACAAAGGAAACCATCGTCAGAGAAAACAGCGCGAGAAGCTGCGGGGGCCACGTCACAAACGCAAATAGCTGCGCGGCCCGGGCACTGAGGCACCCCCAGGTGACATGTCAAAGGGCTGCACCTGGATGCCGAGGGCAGCTGTGGCCTCAGAGAGCAGAGCAGCAAGGCCACGCGCAGTGAATGAGAGAGACAGACAGGGGCGCCTCCTGGCGAGGTTTCGGCGCTCCTCGGGTGTGGAGAACATTTCAAAGGCTTCAGAGAGCAAACGCGCAGAACCGACTGATGTTCACCGCCCACTGGAGGCCGCAGGCATAGAACCGGCCTCTGTGTGAGCTTCCTGTGGCTGTGGCGACAAACTGCCACACCCGCGGTGGCTTAAACCTGCGCAGGTGCCCTCTCTGACAGGCTGAAGGCCAGAAGTCTGAAATCAGCGTCACAGGGTGGGAATCAAGGTGCCTGGCTTGCTCCCTCCCCCTTTCNCGCAGAACCGACTGATGTTCACCGCCCACTGGAGGCCGCAGGCATAGAACCGGCCTCTGTGTGAGCTTCCTGTGGCTGTGGCGACGAACTGCCACACCCGCGGTGGCTTAAACCTGCGCAGGTGCCCTCTCTGACAGGCTGAAGGCCAGAAGTCTGAAATCAGCGTCACAGGGTGGAAATCAAGGTGCCTGGCTTGCTCCCTCCCTCTTTCCTCGCCGTGCCCGTTCCAGCTTCGAGAGCTGCCCTGCCCGCATGCCTTGGCTCGGGGCCCCGTTGCATCTTCAGAGCCAGCAGGTAGCATCTTGCTTCAGTGGCCACGTTGCCGTCTCCCTCTGGAAGTAAATCTCCCTCTGCCTCCTTCTCATCAGCACACTTGCGGTTGCATTGAAGGCCCCACTAGATAATCTAGGACAACGTCAATACCACTGGCCACATCTGCAATGTCCCTTTTCTCATGCAAGGTAATAATCACGGGGTCCGTGGTGATCTGGATACTAAGGGGAGGAGGGCATTATTCAGTCCGTCACACCTTTCAGGTTCCAAGGAAAAGTGTTTTTCTCCAAGGTTCTATACGAACTGTCAAATAGGGGGAGGGCAAAATAAAGATATTTTTATGAGTCCCAAGAAGTCAGAATTTTACCACTCTGCCCCCAAATTAAAAACATGTATATTAACATGCTTCTACTACAGAATAACATTTTTCAAAGTGTTTCCATAGCAGAAAGACAAGCAACCCAATTAAAAAGTGCACAAAAACCTTGCTACTCCCACAAAGAAGATACACGATGACCAGTGAGCAGACAGGGAGGCTTGGCATTACGAGTCACGCGTGCTAAGTCACTTAGGTCATGTCCCACTCTCTACAACCCTGTGGACCACAGCCCACCAGGCTCCTCTGTCCATGGGGTTCTCCAGGCGAGAAGACTGGAGTGGGTTGCCTGGCCCTCCTCCAGGGGATCTTCCCAACCCAGAGCTAACATCAAAAACCAGAAAAGAGCAAGTGTTAGCAAGGATAGAAGATGTGGAGAAGTTAGAACCTTCCTACATTGCTGGTGGGAATGTAAACCAGTGCCACCACTATGGAAAACAGTTTGGTAGTTTATCAACAAGTTACAGAATTAGAAGTTAAAGAAGTTAGAATTAGCATGCTACTGCTAAGCTGCTTCAGTTGTGTCCGACTCTGTGTGACCCCATAGACGGTAGCCCAGCAAGCTCCCCCGTCCCTGGGATTCTCCAGGCAAGAACACTGGAGTGGGTTGCCATTTCCTTCTCCAGTGCATGAAACTGAAAAGTGAAAGTGAAGTCACTCAGTTGTGTCTGACTCTTTGTGACCCCATGGACTGCAGCATGCCAGGCTTCCCTGTCCATCAGCAACTCCCAGAGCTCATTCAAACTCATGTCTGTTGAGTTGGTGATGCCATCCAACCATCTCATACAACCCAGATGTCCATCAGTTTCTGAGTAAACGAAATGTAGTCTATCCACACATTAGAATATCAGTCAGGATATTCTGCCCTGCCTGCTGCTGACCCTGGAGTATCGCTCTAGGACATTGCTTCAGACCTGCAGACTTTTAACTGGAATACTTGAAACCCCATCATTCTCTAAGATGAAGAACTAACTGTGCAAAACCAGTTTGAGACCACAGCAGCCAACAAACAGAAGCAAAAATACAAACCCAGCCATCAGCAGACAGAATTACCACCTCACCCAGCCTTGCCCATCAGAGGAAAAGCAAGCAGACAAAAACTCAGCACAGATCTCACCCCACAGGAAGCTCACACAAACCACCGGGCCAACCTTAGGAGGCCAGAAACCAAAAGGAAGAAAGAATTCAGCCTGGAAGCCTGGGAAAAGGAGACCTCAAACATAGTAAGTTAAAAAAAATAATAAATAATGAAAAGGCAAAGAAATGCTACAGAAATGAAGGAACAAACTAGAAACAGAAATCCAAATAAATGAAGAGGAAATAGGCAAACACCTGAAAGAGAATTCAGAATAATATAGTAAAGCTGATCCAAAAATTGAAAACAAAATGGAGAAAATGCAAGAATCAGTTAACAAAGACCTAGAAGAATTAGAGAATAAACATACAGAGACAAACCACACAGTTACTGAACTTAAAAATCTCTAGGAGGAATCAATAGCAGAATATCTGAAGCAGAACAATGAATCAATGATCTGGAAGATAAAGTGGTGGAAATAACTTCTGAAGAGCAGAATAAAGTAAAAAGAATGAAAAGAACTGCGGATAGTCTCAGAGACCTCTGGGACAATATCAAACACACCAACATTCGAATTACAGGGGTCCCAGAAGAAGAGAAAAAGAAAGGGTGTGAGAAAATTTTTGAAGGGATTAGAGTTGAAAATTTCCCCAACGTGGAAAAGGAAACAGTCAATCAAGTCCAGGAGGCACAAAGAGGCCCATAGAGGTTAAACCCAAGGAGAAACCTGCCAGGACACATACTAATCAAACTAACAAAGACTAAACTCAAAGAAAGAATCTCAACAGCAGCAAGGGAGAAGCAACAAGTAACATACAAGGGACACCCCGTACGCTTAACAGCTGACCTTTCAGCAGAAACTCTGCAGGCCAGAAGGGAAGAGCAGGATATATTTAACTGAAAGGGGAAAATCTACAACCAAGATTACTGTACATGGCAAGGATCTCATTCAAAACTGATGGAGAAATAAAAACCTTTTCGACAAGCAAAAGTTAAGAGAATTCAGTGCCACCAAACCAGCTTCACAACAAATGTTAAAGGGACTTATATAGTCAAGAAATAGAAGAGAAGAAAAAAGAGCCACAAAATCAACCCCAAACAATTAAGAAAATGGCAATAGGAACATATATATCAATAATTACTTTAAATTGTAAATGGATTAAATGCTCCAGCCAAAAGACACAGACTGGCTGAATGGATACAAAAATAAGACCCATATTTAAGCTGTGTACAAGAAACCCACTTCAGACCTAAAGACACATATAGACTGAAAGTGAAAGGATGGAAAAAAATATTCCATGCAAATGGGAAGCAAAAGAAAGCCAGAGTAGCAATCCTCATATCAGACAAAATAGACCTTAAAATAAAGAAGATTACAAGAGATAAGGAAGGACAACACATAATGATCAAGGGATCAATCCAAGAGGAAGACATAACAATTGTAAATATCTATGCACCCAACATAGGAGCACCTCAATGCATAAGACAAACACTAACAGACATAAAAGGAGAAACTACTGACACATATATATGGAATTTAAAAAGATGGCAATGATGACCCTGTATGCGAGACAGCAAAAGAGACACAGATATATAGAACGGACTTTTGGACTCTGTGGGAGAGGGAGAGGGCGGGATGATTTGGGAGAATGGCATTAAAACATATATACTATCATGTAAGAATGAAGCACCAGCCTATGTTCGATATAGGATACAGGATGCTTGGGGCTGGTGCTCGGGGATGATCCAGAGAGAGGAAATGGGGTGGGATGTGGGAGGGGGATTCAGGATTGGGATCTCGTATACACCCATGGTGGATTCATGTCAATGTATGGCAAAACCAATACGGTATTGTAAAGAAAAATAAAGTAAAAATTAAAAAAAAAAAAATTTAAAAAAAAAAAAAAAAAGGAGAAACTGACAGGAACACAGTAATAGTAGGAGACTTTAACACCCCACTTACACCAATGGACAGATCATCAATACAGAAAATTAATAAGGAAACACAAGTCTTAAATAATACATTAGATGAGATGGATCTCATTGATATCTTCAGGATATTCCATCCAAATGCAGAATAATACACCTTCTTAAGTGCAAATTGAACATTCTCCAGGATGGACCACATCTTGGGTCACAAATCAAACCTCAGTAAATTTAAGAAAATTGAAATCATACCAAGCATCTTCTCTGACCACAAGGTTATGAGACTAGATATCAATTACAGGAAAAAAAAACTGTAAGAAACACAAACTCATGGAGATTAAACCACACATTTCTAAATAACCAACAGATAACTGAAGAAATCAAAAGGGAAATCAAAAAATTTCTAGAAACAAATGACAACGAAAACACGACAACTCAAAACCTATGGGATGCAGCAAAAGCAGCTCTAAGAGGGAAGTTTATAGCAATACAATCCTACCTCAAGAAACAAGGAAAACATAGACTAGACAACCTAACTCTACACCTAAAACAACTTGAAAAAGAATTAAAAAAAAAAATTAGTAGAAGGAAAGAAATGATAAAGACCCAAGCAGAAATAAACGAAAGAAACAATAGAAATGCTGGTTCTTTGAGAAGATAAACTAAATTGGCAAGCCTTTAGCCAGACTCATCAAGAAAAAAAGAGAGAAGACTCAAATCAACAAAATTAGAAATGAAAAAGGAGAAGTTGCAACAGACAATGCAGAAATACAAAAGATTGTAAGAGACTATTATGAACAACTATGTGGCAATAAAATGGATAACCTGGAAGAAATGGACAGATTCTTAGGAAAGCTCAATCTTCCACGACTGAATCAGGAAGAAATAGAAACTATAAACAATCTAATTAAGCACTGAAATTGGAGCTGTGATCAAAAATCTCCCCAAATACAAAAGCTCAGGACCAGATGGCTTCACAGGAGAATTCTATCAATCATTTAGAGAAGAGCTAATGCCTATCCTTCTAAAGCTCTTTCAAACAATAGCAGAGGAAGGAACACTTCCGAACTCATTCTACAAGGCCACCATCATGCTAATACCAAAACCAGACAAAGACAACACAAGAAAAGACAACTCCAGGCCAATATCACTGATGAACACAGATGCAAAATTCCTCAACAAAATTTTAGCAAACAGAATTCAGCAACACATCAAAAAGTTCATACACCATGATCAAATTGGGTTTGTTCCAGAAATGCAAGGATTCCTTAATATATGCAAATCAATCAATGTGATACAGCATATTAACAAATTGAAAGATAAAAACCATATGATAATCTCAATAGACGCTGAAAAAGCCTTTGACAAAATTCAGCACCCATTTAGGATTAAAATTCTTCAAATAAATGGGCATAAAAGGAACCTACCTCAACATAGTAAAAGCCATATACAATAAGCCCACGGCAAACATTACTCTCAATGGTGAAAAACTGAAAGCATTCCCCTAAGATCAGGAACAAGACAAGGGTGTCCACTTTCCCCACTATTATTCAACAGAGTTCTGGAAGTCCTAGCTACAGCAATCAGAGAAGAAAAAGAAATAAAAGGAATCCAGATTGGAAAAGAAGTAAAGCTCTCACTGTTTGCAGATGACATGATATCATACATAGAAAACCTTAAAGATAATATCAGAAAATTACTAAAGCTAATCAGTGAATTTAGCAAAGTTGCAAGAATAAAACCACCATAGGATCCAGCAGTCCCACTCCTGGGCATAAACCCTGAGGAAACCAAAATTTAGAAAGAGACACATGTATGTATCCCGTTGTTCCTTGCAGCAGTATTTACAATAGCTAGAACATGGAAGCAACCTAGATGTCCATCAACAGGTGAATGGGTAAAGAAGTTGTGGTATATATACACAATGGAATATTACTCAGCCATAAAAAGGATGCATTTGAGTCAGTTCTGATGAGGTAGATGAACCTAGAACCTATTATACAGAGTGGAGTGAGTCAGAAAGGGAAAGATAAATATTGTACTCTAAAGCACATATATGGAATCTAGAAAAATGGTCCTGAAGAATTTATTCACAGGGCAGCAATGGAGAAACAGACATAGAGAACAGACTTATGGACATGGGGAGAGGGGAGGAGAGGGTGAGATGCATGGAGAGAGTAACATGGAAACTTGTATTACCATATGTAAAATAGATAGCCAATGGGAATTTGCTGTTTGTCTCAGGAAACTTAAACAGGGGCTCTGTATCAACCTAGAGGGGTGGGATGGGGCGGGAGATGGGAGGGAGTTTCAAAAGGGAGAGGATATATGTATACCTATGGCTGATTCATGTTGAGGTTTGACAGAAAACAGCAAAATTCTATAAAGCAATTATCCTTCAATAAAAAGATAAATTAAAAAAATATATATCCATCAGTCACAAATAAGGAAAGAAGCTGTGTAACACGTTGCAAAGTGGATGACCCTTGAAAACATTAGATTAAGTGAAAGAGGCCAGGTGTTAAAAAGCCACATATCATGAGTCCATTTACACCAAATACACACAATAGACCAATCCACACAGGGAGAAAGATTAGTAGTTGCCAGAACACTGTGGGAGGGAGACACGAGGAGTAACTGCTTACTGGGTACAGGGTTTCCTGTTTTGAAGCCATGGAAGAGTTCTAGATGGTGGGATTGGATGTGTGTGTGTGGAGGAGGGGTGGTTTAGCCGCTCAGCTGTGTCTGGCACTTACAAACTCATGGACTGTAGCCCACCAGGCTCCTCTGTCCCTGGGATTCCCCAGGCAAGAATATTGGGATGTGTTGCCATTTCCTTCTCCAGGGGATCTTTTCAGCCCAGGGATCAAACCCCTGTCTCCTGTACTGCAGACGGATTCTTTCCCACTGAGCCGCCAGGGGTTTTGTGAATGCGTTTAGCTGCTCACTTTAAAGTCATTAAAACAGCGGGGGCCCAGCTTTTGAGTCTCCAACTTGCCGTGGTCCCCCTTTGCCTGGTAAAGAAACAAAGCCATTCTTTCCTCCTCCTCCATAAAAAAATCGATATAGTAAATTTTATGTTAAAGAAACTTGTGTGTGTGCGTGAGTCGCTCAGTCGTGTCCGACTCTTTGCGACCCCATGGACTGTAGCCCGCCAGGCTTCTCTGTCCATGGAATTCTCCAGGCAAGAGTACTGGAGTGGGTTGCCATTCCCTTCTCCAGAGAGCATCCAGGCTGCCCTGGTGGCTGAGACGGTAAAGCATCTGCCTGCAACGTGGGAGACCCGGTTTCAATCCCTGGGTGGGGAAGATCCCCTGGAGATCTTAGGATAAGTTAGAATCGAGAAAAGTACAAACCAAATCACAGGAGAGTCCACTGGCCCCAGTGTCCAGGACACTCCCTTTGAGCAGCAAAGTTTTCAAGACATAGGATTCCATTATCTTCCCTGCAGACCTCATCACATCGTTTAGTTCTTCGGTGAACAGTTCCCTAGCCCAAAGTGCATAAGTGGTATTTTATCGGGTTTAAAGTTTTAGAAACAACCTATAGAGAAATCTTGAAAAACCAATATGTTAACAGAGAGAATGGAAATGTTATGAAGCTTGACCAGGTAAGAAAAATTACTTAACAAGAATTGAGAGGAGCACAGCTGTCACAGAAGGCAGAATAAGACCACCACAAAAGAAATGAATGATTGCTCCATTTTTCACACCAGAGATCAATACTCATAGTCAAAAGGAATCAATCAAGAAATAGAGACTTAGTGTAGTGTTAAAAGTTACACAGGCAATCGGTAGAAGAACTCAGAACAATACCCTGACTGTAATACAAAACTCACTAAAGGAAAGGAGCAATGGAAGATAGTAAACTCTGCTCCGTTTCTCATTTTTCTTGGTGGAGAGGAAATAGATGGTGAGCAAAGGACCTAAGTCAAGAAATAGAATTAAAATACTTAAAACTTCAGTTGTTGGAAGATGTCTGTTTTTGTCCAGTTTCAGACACGTCCTTTACTTGGTGATTACCCACTCGTGTGGCTAAGGCAGGGCTGATCTAGCTTTTTGGCCATGGGGGTGGTCACCTGACTTAGCCTGGCCAATCAGAAACTCCCTTGGGACTTTTTGGCAGCATCCCTGGGGAAGACACCGACTCTCAGCCGGGCTTGTCAGGGTGTGGGAGTGTGAATCTGGGCCTGACTGTGTCCGTCTTCTTGCTCCTTGGCATGCGTCCCCATAAGGCTGAAGCAAACCAGGGCAAACAACATGAGTGAGTCCCTAGACGTGCTGAAGCTTATACCGCCTTCAGATTACTGCTATCCTACCCAGTGAATTCTCCTTTCACTTAAAAATAATTAAAGAGCCCTGGGCAGCCACTGGGCTCATGTGCTGTGCTGATGGGTGGTGCTGACTCCGGGAGTCTCCCAGGAGAAAATGGTGTCCGTCAGCATTGAAACGGAGTTGGAACCACCACCCAGATGACTCCACAAGGCTCCCGGCATGGGCACAGATGGCGGTCCGATGGCTGGAACGTCACGCTGTGCGGTGACGATCAGTCCGCATCCTGCCCTCCAGGAACCGGGCACCTTGGGTGCGACTCTCGGCCACCCTGGCCTCAGTTTCCCTGGTGCCCACAAGGAGAAGGGTGCCTGTGGGCGGCCACGACGGCCAAGCAGCTGGTAGGGAGGGGCTCCATGAGCCGCACCTGGTTTTCTTTCTGATGAGGATTGGTTTGGTCCCCCGGTTGGTCGGTTTAACTGTAAACTGGTTTTGTTCTCTGAGCACAGTCTGAAACCCGAATTCCACCCCAACCACCTGACAAAGGCTAGGTTGTATTCCCAGGTGGTGAGGGTGAGAAAGCATGAAGGATTCACTGAGGCCCCTTCCAGCTACTGGGGAGGAAAACTACCCCAGCGATCACTGGGTAACTCAACCGAAGGTGTCATGGTGATCCAACCCTGCCTCTCCTTCCTCTGTCTACAAGGCGTGGTCCCTTCTGGCTCGTTCTTCTTTTAACTCCACTGTTTTATTTTTTAAAAAATCTTTTTTTTTTAAATTTTATAAACATCATCTTCATTAAGTGACAAAGGGGACTTTTTAGGGTGTGAAAAAAGTGCACATGTTAGGCGCCCTCACTCTTTGTGACCCCATGGACTGTAGCCCGCCAGGCTCCTCTGTCCAGGGAGCTCTCCAGGCAAGAATACTGGAGTAAGTAGCCATTCCCTTCTCCAGGGGTCCTTCCCGACCCAGGGATCGCACCTGGGTCTCCTGCCTTTCAGGCAGATTCTTTACAGTCTGAGCCCTTTTCAGGGTAGCAGGATATAAATTCAGGTGACCTGTGCCTCTGGAGACAGTAAGGAAAACCGCTGCAGGAGGCCTGTAACGGCTTTTCCCTGAGATGGTGTCAGTTACAAACCATGTAATGTTGGTTTCCTTTTGTCAGCTTCTGGGGGTTTTATTTTTATTTTAAAAGTAATACTGTTTACAGTAATTTTTTATTGTAAGTAATAGAAGTAATATTGCTTATTGCAGAAAACATTGAGAGATAAAGAAGGAAATAAAAGTCACCCACAATCCCACAATCCAGATATAAACCCTGTTAACATTTCAGGAGATTTTCTTCCATGCTGTTTACTAACACTCCTGAAATCATGTCATATATTGTACCCTGCTTTTTCCATTCAATATTATGTGATGAGTCTATCCTCATTTCATTAAAAATTATTAAAAAAAAATTTTTTTTACCAGCGTAATCCTCCAGGGTACCAGAATCTATTATTGGATATTTTAGATCTCCTAGCTTTTCACCACTCAGCCTAGCATTTTTTATAATCTGTTCATTTTTATGTGTTGTCATAACTGATGGGTTTAGACTTGCAGCTCTCCTGGTTCCTGGGACTACATCCAGGACGCTACGCATAGGATCCTGAGGGCTGTCTCCTCCACGCACACACCCAGCGGCGCGCTTCCCCAGAGGGAGTGGGGTTTCTCGGGGCTCCTCCCCTTCCTTGCTCCTGATCCTCCCCAGGGCCGGCCGCGTTCCCTGACTGATCTCCCATGTTCGGCTCTCTGGAAGCAGAGGTTCTCAGCCACGTCCTTCTAGAAGACTCCAGGCTCCTTGTGTAAGTCCCCGCCTCAGCCCCCAACCCCGGAAGGTGACTATGCAGTTTGCGAAACTCCCCAAAACAAACGGCTGCTTTGTACCCTCACTCCCAACAACAGGGGATTCCCAACCCTGCATCTGCACACTTGGGGTCCCCCACCTGCATTAATATACGCTTATGCATATGCAGCGGGAGGGGCTCAAGAGGAGATCAGAGGGCTGGAGAGGACCCCCTGGAGAGACCCCGGAGCCCGTGCCATAGCCTACAAGCCAGGAAGTGGGTGGCCCCGCTCCACGTTCCCGACTTCCCCTCCACCTGGCACCCCCGTGCAGGTGGCCTTACTCGCTACAGCTCGCTATCCCAGGGTCTGGCTGGGAAGGGGAGGCGTGGGGCGCAGCCGCAGGCCTGCCGCTAACGTGCCGTGTTAGTGCGCGGCCTCCGCTCACGAACCAGCCACTCCCAGAGGCCATGCTCTTTCTCCCCCTGGGCCATCTCACGCCTTCTTTAAAAAAAAAAGGTTTTTTTAATTAATGTATTTATTTTAATTGGAGGCTAATTACTTACAATATTGTGGTGGTTTTTGCCATACATTGACATGAATCAGCCATGGGTGTACAAGTGTTCCCCATCCCGAACCCCCCTCCCACCTGGTACATATGCACAATGGAATATTACTCAGCCATTAAAAAGAATGTATTTGAATCAGTTCTAATGAGGTGGATGAAACTGGAGCCTATTATACAGACTGAAGTAAGCCAGAAAGAAAAACACCAATACAGTATATTAATGCATATATGCGGAATTTAGAAAGATGGTAACAATGACCCTACATGCAAGACAGCAGAAGAGACACAGATGTAAAGAACAGACTTTTGGACTCTGTGGGAGAAGGCGAAGGTGGGATGATTTGAGAGAATAGCACTGAAACATGTATATTATCATGTGTGAAACCGAGCCCCAGTCCAGGTTCGATGCAAGAGACAGGGTGCTCAGGGCTGGTGCACTGGGATGACTCCCCTTCTTTCCTACACAGCCCCTCCTAAAAACCGAGGACTCATTTCAGAAGTCCTCTCCACCCTCCTCCATGAACCCCAGCCCCTCCCTCCCCGATCATAGCACAGCATGTAGCTGCTGGGGTAAGGACGGTCTGCCTCCTCCATCGGACTGTGAGCTCACCTCCTCCATCAGACCGTGAGCTCAGCGAGAGGCTCTGTTGATTCCCTGCGAGCCTGGGGCCTGGCCCCAGCGCACAGAGCGCGCTCAGCGCTGTGCTGCTCCCGCCCCAGACGTGATCCCCACAGTCACCCCCACCCCCAGCCGGCACCCATCAGTCAGAGCAGTGCATTCAGGAGTCAGTCTTGGGGTCCCAGACACTGGCCCCTCGAAGTGGTCCGGCAGTGCCTCGAGCAGGCCCCCAGGAGTCCCAGGTCCTGTGAAGCCGTCGTCTGTACTGCAGGCCACTCATGAATCCCTGAACGGAGGAATTAATCACCGCCTGTCGAAATCAGACTGCTCCCTTCCTTTGAGATGCATCTTCTTTTTATTCTTAATTAATTTTTAAAATTACGACGTCAGTGCAAAGTCTCATTTATTTGACTTTTAGCCTTATTTCTCTGATAAGCAATTTCATTTTATGCTGGGCGCTCGCTCGCCTCAGCACCAATTTGTCACTTCAGCTCTCGCTTTTGGGGGCTGCATCAGCCCGAGAGAGCCCCAGCACCAGGGCCTCAGGCCCCTGCTGAGGGATGAACGCGCCCCACAGACCCATCCTAAGGGCCCTGGCCCTCCTCCTGTCCATGGTTCCACAAGCTCATGCCTCCTTTGTCCTAGGATGGACGGAGGGAGTGAGGCGGAGGTGCTGGCCTTGCAAACGCATCAAGTGCTTCTGCCTGCCTGTCTCACTGATCCTGCAAAGGCCCTTTTGAAGCAGAGCCTGTCATCCCATTTTACAGGTGAGGCCTCTGAGGCTCACGGAGGTGTCATAACTAGGACGTGTTGGAAAAAAGGGCTCCAAATCTGATGACTCTTCTGCTTCACCCTGAACCTCAGCGGGGCTGGTTAGAAATTTCCAGCTGCAGACCTGCGACTGAGACCCAGAGGCCAGCAGGACAGGTCGGACAGGCTTCCCGCTCCAGTCTGCCCCTTAGCCTTCCTGCCGTCTCCTGGTGGGCTGGATCCTTTGTATGTGGGGGGGAGGGGGGCCTGCACCTCTCGCCCTGCACTCCGCCCAGAAGCCTAACAGAGAAGGTGGCGACCTCCAGGACCCTCCCCTTCGGCAGCGCTCACGGGGTGACCCCACGGCTCAACTCAAGCAGATTGTGATTCTAAATAGGGGGTCACGTCGGCCTTATTCACGGGAGACATCTGAGCAAAGTCTCCCGAGAGGAGAAGAACTGATCCACAGAGTCTGGGGAAGGGCCTTCCAGGCAGAGGGAGCACCCAAACTTTGAGGCAGGAGCACGCAGGGCACGTTCAGGAGAGAAGCAAGCGAGCAGGGCGGTGGGGGTGGAGGGGGCGATGGGAAGCCGCTGCGGGCAGAGAGCAGCCACCTGGGAGGCTGAAGATCCCCTATCCAGTTACAAAGCTCAGGGAGTGCTGGAACACACTGGAATGGGATTTGAGAAGGTTCTTCCAGTCTAGTCGTAAGAACTAGGTAAATAATTATAACCGGGGGGAGACGGATGAATGACACAGCTCCATGGTGATCAGGGGCCGGCTGGACGGAAGAAGCCAGGGAGTCTTGGAGGCCACGCTCGAGCCAGGCCTGGGAGCCGTGTCTCCTTTCAGCCGGCCCCGTGCAGAGCGTGCCCAGAGCCCCCAAAGGCTGTGGGTGTGAGTCCTAGGGCCGCTGTAACAAGACACCCCCAAGTGGGTGCCTTAAAACAGCAGAAATTCTTCTCTCACAATCCTGGGGGTTAGATGGCCAAAACCAAGGTGTCACGAGAGCCAGGCTCCATCCAAGACTCTGCGCGGAGCCCCTCCCAGCTCCCGGTGTGGCCGGCACCTCTCGGCCTCCCTTATTCGCATCGGCCTCCCCCCAGCCTCTGCCTCTTCTCACTCGCTTCCCCCGGGTGTCCCTGCGTCTTTACTCGGTGCTTCTCCAAACGTGCCGCCCGTCTCTCCGCATCAGGACACCGGTTACCTCGGGTTAAGGGGCCCCCGCTCCAGGATGACCTTGTCTTTGTTACACCTCAGGGACTCTGTTTGCGAGAAGGTCCCATCCTGAGACGCTGGGGGTGAGGACCTCGAGGTATCTTTCTGGGGGACACAGGGCCACCCACCCCGGAGGCCACACCTCCTAGGGACGCGCGGTCTGACCTCGGTTGTGCCAGTTCCCTCTCTGGGCCCCAGGCTGTCCTCCTGTAAGCCAGGGGCGGGGTGTCATCCCGCTGGCTCTGCCTGTGTTTCTCCAGGTCCTTTTGAAGATCCGGCGCCCTCCCCTCACTGCACCGCCTCTGATCTTCAGCACGAGCAAGACAGCATAGGGACAGGAGCTCAGATGACTCCAAACTGTATCTTCGCCATAGAACAAATGTCACAAAAAGCCTTTTGATGTCACCCTAATGGAGTGCGGAAAACACCCTTCAGCTCCCCTCCTTCGCGCTTTAATTTCATCCTTTTTGCTATTTTTCCTTCTCCTTTAAAGCCTGTGTTTGCTTTCATGTTCCACATTATTTATTTAGTTGCTTGTCAATTAGTGTCTATTCTCTGAGCAACAAGCACATTAGCAGCTGCAGAGATTAGAATTAACCCAGTTGGTGCTACCAAAGCCACGCCTACCCGCCTGAGAAAACAGCACCTTTTTGTCATTTCAAAAGATGACCTTCCTCTCCTTCTCCCTGTTCCCGGCTCCTGATTTAATTCCAACTGACTCCTCCATGGTCCTGCCCAGACGTGATGGCTTTGAGATGAAACTTTTTCAAATGCACAAAGGCAGGTGCAGGCTCCTCTTAAGAGCACCTTTGATGACGGTTAGTGGGAAGCAGGAGTCGCTGGATTTGAATAACAGGCTCTGATCGCCTGTCAGGGGTTCTGGCTCAGCCAGCCCAACACGTGACACCTGCCATGTGCAGTTCAGCCGACGTTCTAAACACGGCAGGGTGACCAGCTCCTTGACGCCCTGGGTTATGCGACCCTGCGCAAGTGAACTAATCTCCCAGATTTATTTCCTCCTCTGCAAAATGGGGGGGATTAAAACTAACTACATATAGATGTACGAGCTGAGATTGTATGTGTAGAAAGTGAAAGTGTTAGTCACTCAGTCACGTCTGACTCTTGCAAGCCTAAGAACTGTAGCCTACCAAGCTCCTCTGTCCATGGGATTCTCCAGGCGAGAATACTGGGGTGGGTAGTCATGTCCTTCTCCAGGGGATCTTCTTGACACAGGGATCTAATCCAGGTCTCCCCCACTGCAGGCGGGCTCTTTCCTGTCTGAGCCACCCGGGAAGTGTAGAGATTTGCAAAGTCGGCTTCAGCGTCTATTCCTTCCAATGAATCTGAGGAGCTAATCACACGGCCAGGAGGGCTTTGGTGAAGGGAGACGCCCAGGGCAAAGTCAGGCAAACCTCCCCCCAGCGGTCTGAGGCTGCAGATAGAGGTGGACGGACCACGCTCGAGACCCCAGCCTAAGACGAGGCTTCCGAGCCCAGCGACGAGGCCGAAAACCAGGGAAGCTGCACTGTTCCCATTCTGTTCCCAGTGTGCTGCTGCGTCCGGGCAAGGCAGGAATTGAGCCGACTTCTGCACCTTCACAGTGAGCTCAGCAAACACCTGATACCTTGACCCGCACGTTTCTCTGCCCTCATAATCCCGGGAGTGGGAGAGATTCCCTTGGCAGCTCCAGTGGAAAGGCGTGACAAGGTGACAAGGTGAGTGTGTGTGACCCTCCCTGGGTCACACTGCAACATGTGTCTGCCTGGGACTGATGTCCTCGCACTGCTAGACTCCAAGTGGCCTGAGGGTGGGCCTCCCAGGGGCCCCCTTAGTGAGGAGTTCTGGCTCCCACTGACCCTGCTGTGTGACCTCGCGCCGTTCCCCTCCCCTCTCTGAACGACTTCTTTGAGTACAAAATAAAAGATGAAGCTTAATTCAAGGGCTGTTGCTGGGGGACTTAAAGGGGACAGAAGATGCTTAAAACACCTCAAACAGGGAGGCTTGGCCAACAAGGCTGACGATGACAGGAACGACGGTGATCACGACGGGGACGTGCTGAAGGAAGAGGGGCTGACGCTGCCATCCAGCACGCGGCACACCAGGTGCTCCTTCCCGTCCCCCACGTCCTGGGCGCGTGGGGAAGAGAGTGGGACCAAAGGCGGGGCCCAGGCCTCCAGGCTCAGGGCCAGTGATGCTGTAAAGCCTGAGTCACGTCTCGCTCTCCTCCACCCGAGCCTGCACCCCGTGCCCACCTCCTCCTCGGAGCTCATCTCCTGCCATCGCCCCCCGACCCAAGGCCCCCTCACTGCTCCCTGGGCACCTCTGGGCACCTCCAGGTCTTCACCCCAGAGCTGCCACCCCAGCCGGCACGGGACACCCTTGCCCCAAGACGCGCTCCCCCCCCCTCACTCTCTCCACGAGCCCCCTGCCCTCCCCGCCCCGCCCCCCTCCCTCTGAGATGGAGCATGGCTACCCGGGACACGGGCGCGGCTTTGCTCACTCCTCTGTGCCGTTCTCTCACCGCTAGAATCTAAGCAGGGGCCGTGGTTCTGTCACCATGTGTCCCAAGGGCCCAGACGGGGGCTTGCTGCCTAGAAGGAGCTCTGAGCATCTGTGAAAGGGTGACCACCGCAGGGACCCGGGGCCGCCTTTAGGTTCCCACATCTCCCTGCAGACACACGCAGCTCAGCCTCTGTGGCTGGGCGCGCGATCAGGGTGACTCGCAAAGGCCCGTGCTTCTGAGCACCGCGGATGAGAAGGGGGCTGATCCCAGCTGCGCCCAGTCTGGGCAGTGAGCTCCAGCAAGCACCGCTGCCCCATCTGGACCAAAGGAGGCATGGGGCTGCTGGTTTTAAAGGGGGTCCCCTGGAGTTCCAGCACTTTGCAGAGGGGCCTCAGGGAAGTGGGGGTGGAGGTGTAGTGGGCGCCAAATGGCCAGGACCCTGGGTAGCCTGCTCCGGCTTCCCGCAGAGCTGACTCCTCCCTCTGTTTGTACATAAGATTCTTTGAAAAGAAAGGGTTCCAATTCCTGAAGGGGTCGGCGGGGGGTGGGGGGGCGGTGCGGACCACGGGCAGTTAGCAGGTCTGGACCTTGAATGGACCGCCTCATCCCTCAAGGATTCACCTTCTCCATCTGTCTAAAGTCGGGCTGGACCGAAGGGCCTCAAAGTGCCCTCCCAGCTCAGGAGCTCAGGCACCCTGATTCCACACGGGCAGAACCATCATGAAGAAGCGTGGGAACTGGGGGAAGAAGGACAATTATCACCACGCTATGTAATAGTTTAATGGTGCGATCTTTTATGTTAGAACTGAGACGTTATGGAGCACAGTTCCATCAAATGAATCTAATAGGCTTGTTTTATATTACAATGCACACTGTAATTACACATTTCAATAATTCCTTCAATGCATTACATAGAAGCGTTCTGAAGTAATGGAGTCCTGGGACCATATATAATAACTCGCCTAAGGGGAGGACGCGGAGGGTGGTGACAGGGTGAGGAAGAGGTCTCCCAGCTGGCAGGGACAACCACCGTCTCCCCAGCCCAGGGCCATTCGGCTCAGACTCTGCTTTCCAGAGGCTCTTCAGACGAGGCCCTTTGTCCCAGCACCTGCCCAGGGAGGCAGCAATGCCTTCTCCGACATCCCCAATGGCACTTCTGCAATCACACCTCCAGGGACCAGGAGCTCAGCCCCCAGGCTACCTCCCGGGTGGGTCCTGTGATTAAGAAATTGCTCCACTGTCTGCACACAGCATGGGGTCTCTGTGATTGTACCCATGCTATTTAAAGCATCGTGGGGACAGCCCGGAGGTCCAGTGGTTAAGAATCCGCCTCGCAGTGCCGGGGATGCAGGTTGAGTCTTTGGTCTGGGAGCTAGGATCACAGGTGCCGCAGAGCAACCAAGCCCGAGATACAGACCTGAGACGGAGCACCGCAAGCAGAGAGGCCCGATGCAGCTGCGTAGACGCGTGTTCACTTAATGCGATAGACGCCCACTGCGGCTGCCACCCCAAGCAGCAGCTCAGCTCTACCACCTTGCAGCTCTGTAGGTCGGAACCTGACGCGGATCCCACTGAGCTAACATCAAGGGAGCGGCAGAACAGTGCTCCTTTCTGGAGTCTCTGGGAGGACACCTACTTCCTTGCCTTTTCCAGCTCCTCCAAGTCACCTGCACTCCTGGACCCCTGGCGCCGTCCCTCTGTCTTCACAGCCAGCCCCTCCCTCTGAACCTTTTTCTGTTCTCTCTCTGACCCCGTGGCTGGGGAAAAGTCCTTCTCTTTAAAGGACTCGTGTAATCAGTGTGTCCCACCTGGATAACGCAGGGTAACTTGCCCCGCTCAAGGTTTTTATCATGAGGACATCTGTAAATTCCCCTTTGCCGTGTTAATATTCACAGGTTCGGGGATTAGAGATTAGACATCTCTGAGGGACACAGTTCTGCCTTCCAGGGACCTTCTTTTGTTATTACGGTACCAAACAGACTGTGAGTTCCTGTTAAAGGACGCAATGGTTTATAGGATGGTGACAATGTGTGTGCCACGTGACACACACATGGTTGATGAATGGAGAACAAATGGTCAGAGCATCGGTGATATAATCCACTGCATCACCATCCCTCCAAAAGCAAGTCACGGGAACCGACCATGAGGCTCTCGGAGCAGCACGGCAGGCCACGGGCAGCGAGCCTGTTCCCCTCCTTTGTCTCTAGTAATGCAGCCAAGGTACCGAGCGTTTGGGATCCCTTCTTTGGCCTCCGTTAAACTGTTGTAGTCAGTTAAAATCCTGTCTGTCTCCAGTTCCAAGGGGAAATATGATCATGCCCATTTTACAGGGGGATAAACTGAGGCTTAAAGCGTGGAGGCCCAGAGAGGACCCCTGAGATGTGTCTTTAAGGATAAGTATGTCAGGCTGAGGATGGGGGAAACACATGTGCAAAGTTTAGGGCTGCAGAGAACAGCAGGTACCTTTAGGGCCTATGATAAGTGCAGCAAGTCTGGGTGGGGGTAGGGGCACCATCCAAAGACACGGGGGATGGGGACGTCCCTGGTGGTCCAGTGGCTAAGGCTGCATGCCCAGTGCAGGGAGCCCACAGTCCCTGGCCAGGGAACTAGATCCCACATGCCGCAACCAAGAGTTTGCACGCAGCAAGGAAGATCCCGCAGGCCACCGCGCAGCCACATAAATAAATCCCTTTAAAAATACGAGGCTGAAGGAGGAAGGCTGGGGCCCGACCAGGGAGGGCTTGCATGCCAAGGAGGAAGGGTCACGTTGTCCCCAGAGCGCGTGTGCCAGCAGGGAGTGAGATGAGGAGGCTTGTGATGGACAAGCTCACCCTGGCTGGGGGCAGAGGCAGGAGAGGACAGGCAGTGGCAGGAGGCAGCGGACCCCGTGAGGACCAGGTCAGCAGGGAGGAGGCGGGTGCAGGGGAGAGGGCAGCGTGGAGAGGGGTCAAGAAAGGACGCAGGGCAGGCTGGGCTGGTGAGAGGCAGGGGTCCTCTGGGCGGACTGCGGTTCCAGGGGGTAGAGGGGGCCGAACTCAAAGACGGGGAGCCTACAGGGGAGGAGGAGATGAGAAACGGAGGCGGGCAGAGGCCAGACCCCTCCCCAGGGCCATAGGGCCGGATCCCTCGTCCTTCCCTCACAGCCGTGGGCCTGCTTCCCGGGGGAGGGCAGCCGGGTCAGCCGGTCACTCCAGGACAACACCCAGAGCGGGCGGCTGTAACCAGAGTCCCAGCAGGTCCCGAGGCTGGGGGGGGGGGGGCGGGGGCCCTCCTCCCCGCTGCCTCCACACCAGGCCTCCTGCAGCTGCAGCATCGAGAGGGCAGCATTCTGGGTCCCCACGACCACGGCGCACTCACCTGGAGATGAACTGAGCCCCAGCCCAGCCCAGCCCCCGACTCTCAGCCTTCATCTTCCTGCCCCTTCCCTCGCCCCTGGGCCTTCTCCTCCTCTCCTCAGAATAACGCCACCAGCGCCCCCAAGGCCACAGATTAAAAGGCCCCAACTTCATGTGTCCACGTCCAACTGTGCCCAGGGCTGCCCAAGCCAGTGGGTGAGGGGCCAGGACCCACCGATGCTGTTGGGTAATAAATAAAAGGGATTTATTTATGTGTGAGCGGCTCCAGCCGCTCTCACCTTCATGCCTGTCACCCCAGGGCCTCGGCGGCTTTGCACAGACTGATTCCTCCTCCTGAAGTGACCCACCCCCCGTAACACTCTGCCCACCTTGAAGGAGGGTGTGAACGCCCCCCCCATGAACGGGGCCATACCCCCTGGGCAAAGGTGGGTGCTGGAAGATGGTGAATTTGATAAAAACAAGCGGCTCTGGAGCCCTTCCTATGCCGAGTATCCACTCCGCCCACCGTGAGAAATGGTCTCGCCTGCCGGTTGGCTCTTTTAAAAAGACACTTGAGGGAGGAGTGGGAGAACCTGAATTCCCAGAGACACCAGTGCCATCAAAATAAAGTGACCCTCGCAGAGAGAACTGTGGCGAGATGGAAGCCAACACCATAGTTTGCCCATTTTGCAGAGAAGAAAACTGAGGCTTCAAGAGAATAACGAAAAAAAGAAAGCACACACACACTCGGGTTCCCAGCCGTCGGTTTCTGCAGCCACGGAGCCTCAGGACCCGGCTTCCCGTCTGTGAGCCCTGGCCCTGCTGGAGTCAGAGTCAGGATGGCCCTTTCTCCTTCTTCCCTGCCACCGGCCATCACCACCGGCCGGCGCCACAGAGGAGCTGGGGCCACGCGCTGTCTGGCTTGTTAGGAGGAAAACTAGCGCTAATACCAACAGGGGCTCTTCTAAAAGCTGAAAGCCTGCAATTAAGCCCTCCCGTGAACGCCTGTGAACGACCACGGCGATGCCGGTGTTGGAGAGAGGACCGTGGAGGGTGGCCGGTAACCAGGGGCAGATTTATTAACGGTGCGATCCAGCAGGAGAGGGGCGCCCCGGGCCCAGTGCTGCCCGCTGGGGTAAGGTGGGGGCAGCTGCTTCCCCAAAGACTGGGTCGAAATGAACGCGCTTAAAGAGCTCTGGGAAACCTGAATGGAAGCCGGGGCTGGAGGCGGCTCCAGCGCCCTTTCCCGTTCGGGATGGAGAGACTGAGGCCAAGCCGTGGACAAGACCGGGCCTTGACGTGGAGGAGCCTCCTGCACCCTGCTGGGGGCCACGTCCCAGCCCCCCGCGCCTCCTCGCACTCACCGTGCTGAACTGTGCTCGCGGGCAGCGCGGTGGGGGAGGCCGGGGCCCTGCAGCCTGCGGGGCTCCGTCTGAATCCAGCCCCGTGGCCGACTGGCCGTGTGACCCTGGGCAAGCCGCTCTGTGACCCAGTCGGTCCTTCCCCTGAGAAGAGCAGCTTCTCCCCCATGAGGCTTCACATGATCACCTGTGATTGTATTACACGGCCCGCCCGGGCCACGGGCCTCCTGAACAAGCCCTCCCTATTGGCCTTGTTATTAATCCTTGCCTGTTCTTCCCCCCAGTCTGAGTCCTTCCAGGAGGTGAGAGAAGCCTTGGGAGGGTCTGGTGACTGCATACGTTCGCTGGCCTGTGGCCGGCACTGGCGGCTGGAGGGGTGAGGAAGTATCACGTGCGCTCTGCGCCTTCACGGCCTCCCAGCTAGGGACGGGGGAGACATAATTCCCCCCCCCCCCAAATCACACTTACAATCCAAAGCCACAAGCGTGGCCAAGAGCCAGTGCTGGGACTCCTCACCTGGGACAGTGCTCAGTAGGGACTCCTGGTGAGAAAGTACCCTCTGAGCAGGCTCTGAGGCACCCAGCAAGAGAAACGAGAGAAGCCAGCGAGGTGGCCGGGAGCCCGCAGGCAGGGAGCGGCATGTGCAAAGGTCCTGTGGCTGAGCAGAGGGAAGCCCTGTGAAGCTGAAGCGTGGGAGCTGAGAGTCAGGCAGGCGGCTGCCGTTCGGGAAGCGGACTCAGCACACTCAGGCCCGCGAGGGACGCGGCCACGAAGGGCAGCCTGCAGCGTTTCACACCGGGAAGGTAACAGGGTCACCTCCTCACTTCAAAGGCTGTTCTAGCTCTGGTGTGGGTGCACGCAGAGAGGCCGGCTAGGAAGCTACCGCAGCGTGTGGTCCAGGGGACAGAGGAGGATCCAAGGTGGCCCGTCCGGAAGTGAGTGAGGAGCGGCCTTGGGAGGCAGCGCGGATGGAGAGGCTGGGGGCGCGGGTGGGACAGGTCAGAGGGCGGGGAGTGCAACGCGTCCAGGACGCCTCAGGCACATGCTGCCGGCCGGGGCAGAGCCTTCAGGAGGAAGGAACAGGCAAACCCCAGTGACCTGGCCGAGGTCCGGGCGGGCCTCACAGCTGGCCGTTACAAACCTTTACCCTTCCCCGCCATCACCCGGCAGGTGAGGGGACGGAAGCAGGTTCTATGAGGAGCCCCGAAGGCCACAGCTGGGAAGGCCCACCTGGCGCCCAGTACAGCGAGCTGGGAAGGCCCACCTGTGGCAAGAGGTAAACACGACCGGGCCCTAGGGCAGCGTCCCGGGCTTCTCTGGGGACGGGATGAGTCATTGTGATAACTGAATCTTTGAGTTAAGGCTTAAAATATGGCCAAGATTGAAGAGGCAATTAGGCAGGGTCGGGAGCCCCCGGGCAGGTTTCCCTGCCTCCACCGTTCGGAGGCCTTATTAACAAGATCACTCTTTCTCCCGTGCACAGCCGTGATCACAAGCAGGTCTCGGGGCTGCTGGGTCAGAGGAATTCAACTGTGCGTCTCTGGGGCCCGGCTCTGGCCAGCCAGAGACGTCTTCTTGGACAGGGCAAAGGGAGAGGAGACTACTCAGACCCTGACGCTGGGGAGAGCTGCAGGTTCTGGGAAGAGCTGGCATTTTGGGGAGACCAGGTATAGTCCAGAGACCAGGACCGTTTTGGGAACGGGTCTCAACAGACCCAGGCTCAAGTTCTGGCTCCAGCACTTGCTCCGGTGACGCCCCACCCGTTTTCTCGCCTGTAAAACGGGCAGGCAGTGCAGATGAGAGAGACAATGCCCAGTGTGGCTGCTACTCATCAGGCGGGCGCCAGCCTGGGGGGCGAGCGGGCCCGCGGGCAGAGCCAGGGCCGGCCCCTCCTCGCTGTATGTTCCCTGCAGGTACGTCTCCCAGGCGCAGCTCCTCGGCCTCACGAGGTGATTCCCGCCCCGAGCGGGGAGGCGGACGCCTGTCCTGGGAAGGCTTCACAGCCTCCTGAATCCAGCTGCTGGTAAAGTGAACTCGCCAGGGGCAAGGGAGCTTTCCCCGCGGTCCAAATCATCCCTATTTGCCGAGGATGTTCTTGGCCAAAATCCAGTCCAAGCTCCTCCACCTCCCCGGGGAGGTGAGGCGGGCCTTCACTAGCCCAAGGTTGGAAATATTTTACACGATTCTCAACTGGGGATAAAGAGATGCTTTGCTTTGGATTACTGTGCTGCTGAGATGCTGTGGGCGACTGAAGCCAATGGCCAGCTGGGCTCCCAGAGGCCCCTGCTCTCAGGCGCCTGGTGTGTGCCACCCAAAGGGTCAGGGACGGACCACGACCTCCACTCACAGACTTTCCAGAAAGCTCCCACAGGCTGGGCACCAGCCACGTGCCAGGCCACGCACTCAGCACTAGCGATGAGCAGGCGCTGACTGTAGCCCTGTGATTCTACCTGAATCCGAGGCTTGCGCCCGCCCGAGGCTGGCCCGAGTCCTGACCGCTGTCCCGCACGCACCTCCCCGCCCCCGCCCTACTCAGGCCTAGAACCAGGCCTCCTCTTCCCTCCACACTGCCGTGCCGAGCCCTCCTGTGGGCTGTTTGGAGCTTCCTTTGAGGAACTCGGCTGTGAGACTTCTAGAAAAAGGAGCTGCCACATTACAACTAAAGCTGAGCTTTCCCACACTGGGATGGACTCAGGTACGTGGGCGCAAGTACTTCTTAAGATGAGTGCTCAGATGACAGGAAGCCGAGCAGAGACGGTCCTTCCTGACCGCCGGCCCGCCCATCCCTTGGTGAGAAGCAGAGGCGGGGGCCCAGGCCGACTGGGAGCCCAGGCTTCTGCCTCCCTGAGCCAGGCCTCCAGCGGATGCGAGCCCGTCGCCTCCACCACCCTCGCCTCGGGAGCTGACGGGGTAGCGGCAGGGGGCCCAGCTCGGGGTCTGGAAGGACAGGAGGGCGCGGAGGACCTGGGCTGGTCGCTCGGCTGTCCTGCGGCCACGCGAGCGGCCCGGACCACCCGAGTCCCCGGCCCCCGGAGGCCGCGGGGTGCGCGCTGGACTGAGCGATGGGGCGCTGGCTCTGCAGGCCCGGGGTGGGGGCGGGTTTCCGAAGGACCGCTGGACCCGGCGAGAAACGGAGACAGATGGTGGGTGGGCGTCGGAAGGGACCAGCCAGCCCCTCTCCCCTCCACAGCAGGAGCCCCACTCGTGACAGAGAGGCAGGCGAGCTGGCGGGACCCCAGGCTTTATTGGCTCAAAGTCCTCCTCAGGAGCCTGGTCGGCTGGGGCTGGACGCGCCAGGGTGGGCACTCCCGGGCCTGAGCTAGGAGAAGGGAGGGGAAAAATGAGAATTTTAGGTCACATGGAGGGTTTCTGGAGTATGATCCCTGACAGGGTTAAAGGTGAGTAGTTCTGAAACTACTTTCAAAGACATGCTGTTGGATCAGTAAATATTTACAGAGCCAGATGATAATGAAATCCGTATCGAATGCCCACTATGTGTCAGGAACCATTCGCTGCATTTCTCACCGGTTAAAAAACAGCACAGCAATAACTAGAACCACCATCAAAAACGAGGCATGATAAAACAGAACTTCCCACGTGCTGCGGGCCGAAAAACACAGCTGGCGGAGAGCAGGGGACCCGTTTCCCCTTCACCTTTCCTGCCAGCCCACCCCGGCCCGCCCTCCGCACGACGGTCTCAAGGCGCCATTACCTCCAGGTTCCCTCTGGCCTTCCGAAGGACCTTGTGTGTGACCACCACTAGGGAGAGAGGAAAGAACAGGGCCATTAGACACGGATGCCCCGCAGTCGGCGGGCCCGCCACGGGCAGGGAGGAGGCCTCCAGCCCCAACCGGCTCAGGCCTGCGGACAGCCCCGTGGCATCCAGACCCAGGGGCGTCTACCTCGTCACACACCCGGGACCAAGCGACCCGTCAGAGAGGGTGGGCCAAAGACCCCTCCTCAAGTCTAAGCCACCAGCTCTGTGACGCCAGAAGGCAGGGCATGCGACCCCACGTTACAGATGAAACTGCGGCCCGGCAGGGCCAGGGGGACCCCCGAGCCCACCTCTGCAGGCTGGGCCACGGCGCGGGGAGGGGAGAGGCCTGCCCGTCTCGGAGCCTCACCCCCCGGAGAAGCCGCTCTGGGAAGAGGGAGTGCCCGCTCCAAGCAATCGCAGGTGCACAGGCCAGTGCCAGGCAGGAGGGCACTGCAGTCCCGGGCGGGCACCTGACCACAGGGAGGACAGATGGACAGACACGGGGCGGCTCCCTGCGCCGGCCGCTCGTTCCGCCTGGAGCAGCGGGGAGGGCGGGACCACCTCGCAGCTCCCTGGGCTCCGAGGCTGCGGGCGGAGGCCCAGCGCGTGGGAACCCAGGGGCAGGCGGAGGGCCCGCCTCGGGGCACAGCTGTAAAGGGAGACGGCTTCTCCCCGCAGCCCGTCTGTCCCCCAGATGCCAGGAGCAGAGGGAAGGCCACCACTGACGGAGACAGGCTGGATCAGGATGTGCCCCCAACGGGCCTCCGAGATGGCCAGGGACTCCATCTGCGCCCGGGGAGGACGCACAGGCTTCTGGACTGGGGCCTCGGCCAGTGAGGCTGAGGCCGACTCCCTGCTGGCTTATCCCGAAGAGGTGCCAGGTGGTGGCCTCAAAAAAACACTTATTTCTTGCCTCCCAATAGCCTCCCTCTGGAGGCCATGGAGCCTGCGCGCACTCTGTGGCACGGGCGGGCCCAGATGCCGCGGGCTTGTTTCTAGCCGGGCGCGGTGACTCCCGGAGGCGCCCGCTGCCGCCTGCGCCACCCCAGCCCCACGCCGCAGGCCAGGAGTCCTTAGCTGGGGTCCAGGGTCATGCTTGGGGCATCCTAAGTCCCCGGAAACCATGTGCAAATCTGTGTGTACGCCGCTGTGTGCATCTTTCTGGGGAGAGAGCGCGCCTCTCCTGAGATTCGCCGAGGGGCCGGGACCCAGCGGAGAGTGAGCATCGTGGCACTAAAAGCACCAAGCGAGTCGCGTCTCAGCTGGCCCAAGCCTGAAGGGGCCCCGCATCGGAACAGCACCGCCCACCTTCCGAGCAAGAAGGCCCCACCGAGAGGAGAAGCCCGAGGGGCAGAGTGGGGACGGGCTGGCCCCAGGCAGAGGCGTGCCTAGAGCCCAGGTCTGCCTGAGAGCCCCGGCCCCCTTCCCCCGAAGAGCCCAGCCTCAGTGGCGTCCAGCGGCGACAGGCGGCCTGTCAGCTGCGACCTCAGTGAGCACCCCAGGGGCTCCTGCCCACTAGAGGGGGCGTGGAGTGGGCGGCCCCAGGCCACACGGGAGGCTCTCACAGTCACTCTGCCTGTTCCCTCCTTTCCCGGCAGATTCTGAGCAGCGCTGGTGTGTCCACCTTGACCCAGGCGGCGAAGGGAGAGGTGGGGACATTCCCCCAACTTCCTCCTAGTCCCTGAGAGCCGGAGCAGCCCTGGGAGAGGCCAGCGGGCCTGGGGTCCTGGGGGGACTCAACAAGCCAGGCCAAGCCGCCCGCTCGCTGTGCAACCTGGGGCAGGCCCTCCCCGCAGGTGAGGCTGACTCTGGATCGGGCCATGGGGAGAAGTTCGGAGATGGTGACGCCGTCTTAGCAGGGGAGACGCTACGACACATAGGAGGTTAACGGTCTGCCACCAGCTCCATGCACAGAGCTCAGGCTGACCTCATGGAGCCGAAGAACTAACGCTTATGGAGCATCTGTTCTGTCCCAGGAAGAAGCACGAGAGAGCAGAGACATCACTCCCATCCCTCACAGAGGAGAAAACAGGGGCACTTTTTATGAAGCTGTGGTGAGAACCCAGGCCCATCCAGCCAGTCTGCTGCTGCTGCTGCTAAGTCGCTTCAGTCGTGTCTGACTCTGTGCGACCCCACAGATGGCAGCCCATTGGGCTCCGCCATCCCTGGGATTCTCCAGGCAAGAACACTGGAGTGGGTTGCCATTTCCTTCTCCAATGCATGAAAGTGAAAAGTGAAAGTGAAGTCGCTCAGTCGTGTCTGACTCAGCGACCCCATGGACTGCAGCCCACCAGGCTCCTCCATCCATGGGAGTTTCCAGGCAAGAGTACTGGAGTGGGGTGCCATTGCCTTCTCCGCCAGCCAGTTCGAGTCCCCTGGAATTACCGTCTCTGGCTAGAGGCGAGGACTCTACAGCCTGGAGAGCTAAAGTCGCTTCTTCCCAGCCTCGCATGAAACAGGCGACCTGAGCCACGGCTCCCCGACCCAGGGCTCGGCGCTGGGTTCTGGACCTTGGATCCGCCACGGTGACTCGGCCGTCTGAACCCACCTGCAGAGCCTGCTCCCCTGGAGGCAGGGCTCGCGCCCTGTGCCTGGGACTGCCTGGCGCAACAGCCGCAAGGCACTGCTGGCGCCGAGAACCCGTGTTCCCTGGACTCAGGGCTGCACAAAGCGCGCTCCCTCCTCCTCACGGCTGCAGGCACCTGACCCAGCCAAGCGGCCCGCCGCCACCGCAGACACAGCCCGGTGGCCCTGCCCCCACGCGGACCCCCTCCCAGCACCCCTCTTCTCTACAAGGGACTTGCTCTCCTAGGCTGGAGCCCCACAGACATCCGCCACTCTGCCAGGGCTACCTCCCTACTAGCTTTCAACACCATCCTCGCCCCTCCACAGTGCTGTCCAGCCCCCAGAGAGGTCTCGCCACCTCCCGGCCGTTCTGTGCTCAGCCACGGGGACCTGACACACGAGGGGCCCTGTGTCACTGATGCTCCTGCCTGGGTCTGGCCCACAAGGCCCCTTGTAGGTTAAGGATGCTGACAGGCCACCAGCCCACAGTCCAGCGGGGGCTGTGCCGCCCAGAGGCTCTCAGAGGACCCTGGGTGAAGGACGTAAGGAAACCCAAACGCAGGAGGCGTCAGGACAACCCAGGGCCGGGTTGAGTCCGCCCAGAGGTACGGCCCAGACATGGCAGCCACCCCACCGCCACTCACACTGGTCAAAGATGACCTTCTCCTGGTTCTTGCTCAGCTGCAACAGCTTCAGGGTGTTTTGCAACTTCTTTTCTTGTTCAAACAGTTTTTTGTGGAGTTTGTTGATCTCTGCCTTCAGTTCTCCTGTCTAAAGAGAAGGGGATTTAGAAAAAAAAAAAAAAGAATAAAGAATAGAAATGTCAGATCATATAGGAAGAATTGCAAAACCATATAAAAAGCACTCAACCTTCCAAACAAAGGTATTTGAGTAAAAGCTAGAAGCCACATGCTCCCCTCAGGACCGCTGGCGGAACTGCGAACCGGGGCAGCCCAGGGTGCACCCAGGCCCGCTGAGACGCAGCGGATGTCAGGATGCGCTTAACCCTCCGACCTACCGAGTCTACGCTTGGACATTTACCCCCAAGGAAGGGCGGTGCAGGCCTGAGAAGATGCCCTGGCTCCAGGACGTTCACCTCAGCACTGTTCACGGCAGGACGAAATAAACCACCTGATTTGTTTCGAGAGGGATTTAGGTGACTTAATTATGGTGCTTACCTACAACGGAGTAATTTCGCAGCTATTAAAAATGATGCTGTAGGACTGCATTTACTGACACTGAGAGATGATGCTAATTAGTGACGAAAGAGCCCAGAACTGCTCCTGTGTACCAGGCCGGTTTCACAAAAGTGAACGCACATCTCTCTCCCCATAGGCGTGCATATCAAGGCGTCTACACCATCTGACAACAAAGGCATCTCGAAAATGTTTACAGTGTTCCATTTCTGAGAGACGGGATTCGGAATAGTTTGTTTTTCGTTTTATCAGAATTGAGTTTTTCCCCAAAAAAACTATAATGCTGGTTTATTTTTAATGCTTGCGTCTTACGAAGGGGATATGAAGATATTATTAGGGGGAGTATGATCTATTAGGGGAGCCTGCTGTGATTTTTTCAGAGACGGGGAGAGAGTAGACGGATGACACGCCCACAGTTCCCAGGGCCCTAGAGTGAAACACGCAGGCCCTGGGGACTCTCTCGCGCTCCCCGATGGCACAGGAGGTAGAGAACCCGCCTGTAACGCGGGACACATAATGAGATGCCGGTTCAATCCCTGGGTCAGGAAGATCCTCTGGAGGCAGGCAAGGCAACCCACTCCAGTATTCTTGCCTGGAGAATCCCATGGACAGAGGGGCCTGGCGGGCTACAGTCCAAGAGGTCGCCAAGAGTCGGACACGAGTTAAGAGGCTTAGCACGCACGCACGCACACAGAAGCCCTCCAGGCTAGTCGTCACTGAACTGGTGCGTGGGGTGAAGCTCTCTCCCTTCCTCATAAAACACCTGGGGTGTAAGATGCCTGGCACAGGCCACCCTGTGCTCCCCTGAAACGCCTCTGCTCCCGACTTGCAGAGAATCACTTTAGTTTGTCCCCAAACTTGTTTATGGCTCTTATAATCAGTTATGTGACTTAATTTTTAAGTAAACTTATGAAATATGTGTATGAAAAGACAGAACCGGTTGAAAGAAAACCTGCGTTATGTTTCAGAGAAGACCTGATAAAGGCAAGTCACTAAAAAAAACCACATTTCTGCCAAATTAGGTGTGGGTGAGTCAACTCTAAAAGATGTGGGAGGAACACAGTCCAGGAGAATTCTACATTCAAATTGCTTCGCAAGTACCTAAGTTTTTTCTTCATCTTCAAGAAACAGAAATTGGAAGTGACAGACATACATTATGGATGTAGTTTATGAAAGAAAGGAGACGGGGAACTTCAATCAGCAGACCCATATTCAAAGGAAAGGCCCTGGCCCGACATCAAAAGAATGGCAAATGAATGTACATTGAACTGTTTTTAAGTTAAACTGAGATGTTTAAGGTATGTATCATTTTTTGATTCCCTGCTTTAACCTACTTTTAAGATTAACCAATCGTGTCAGCTACAAGGACTTCAACAGTGCTTCCAAAACAGATCCTAATTAAAACACAAGGTTTTCTTTGATTCCTCCTCAAGCTGAGAGCCCGGAGACTTCTGCTCTGGCCGCGGCTTCGCAGGCCACACATTCTGGGACAAGGCCACTCTTCACTCGGAGCCCTGGGTCCACATCTGTAAACAGGGATGATGCCTGACCCTCCGGTCACACTGCAGCGGACAGGGACTCAGAGGAGAGGCCCCCTGAACACAGGGAGGACGCTTACTGCTCACCTTGCCTGCCTAACCTTACCTCTCCTTCTGAAGTCAGCTCAGACAGCACCTTCTCCAGGAGGCCCTCCTTGCGAACCTTCCCCACCACAGCCTCAGCGGCTTACTGCCCCTCTGGGTGCCCATCGTGTCCAGGGCTCTCCCTAACATTTCCCACTTGACGGTGGATTGCAACAGACCATTACTAGTCTGCTTCCCCACCTACACTACAAGCTCCCTGAGGGTAGCACTCAATTCTTCCCTCTGACTCCCCAGCGACTGGCTCAAAGCAGGTGCTGTGAGACCGTCTGCCAAGCGGTGGGTTCGCCTGCACTCTCAAAGCACCCTGAACGCCCTGAATCCTATCCAGCACTGAAGACAAGGAATTATATACAAGCATCTGCTGTCTCTCTGAACTAAAAATCTTCATTTTCACAGGATGAAGACGCCAGGGTGAAAACAGCAGGCTCCAGAGCTCCATTGCTTCCAGATGCTAAGATGATGGAGCAGGTGAGTTTCAGTTCTTGCTGGTGATTTAGTCGCTCAGTCATGACCGACTCTTGCGACCTCATGGACTGGAGCCCACCAGGTTCCTCTGTCCAGAGGATTTTCCAGGCAAGAACACTGGAGTGGGTTGCCATCTCCTCCAGGGGATCTTCCCAACCCAGGGATCGAACCTGCACATCCTACATTGCATGTGGATTCTTTACCACTGACCACCAGGGATTCCCTTCAGTTCTTACTTCTGAAAAACAAGACTAATAATACTTAAGAGGCTCCTGGAAGGGATAAGATGAGATGCTGCTGTACAGCAGAGTCCCTGACCCCCGGCAGGAGTGAAACAGAGCAACTCTTCCTCGGGGCCACAGCGCTGAGATCAGAGCTGAGACTTAATGAGTGTGCTACCTGACTTCTCAAATTGTTTGTTTTTTTTCCCGGCTGGTTGTTATTCTTTTTTAAAATGAAAACTCTCACAACACTTACAGAAGTAGAAAGAACAGGAGAACGAGCCACTGGACACCCACCCAGCTTCAGCAGCTGCAGCTAGCGGCTAACGGCCAGACTCGTCTCACCCAGACCCCTGCCCGGCCTCGGCCTAGAATTATTTTTAAAAATCAACCCTAGAACCCAATCATGCTTCACCCCAAAATATTTCAGTATACAGCTCTAGAAGATAAAGATTCTTTTTAAAGAACCACAATGGCATTATCACATCTAAAACAATGAGCATGTCTGCTTAGTATCACCAAACAGATGTCGGCAGATATGTTCCTGATTGCATCATCATTTTATTTTTATTATTTTTTAAAAACTAACTGGCTTGATTCAGCATCCAAATGAACTTCGTGTTTTGTATCTGACGGTTATGTCTCCAGTTTCTTTTAATCCAGTGGCCTCAGGGTCACCAACAAGCCTCGTGAAAACAGGTCACTGGGCCTGCCCCCAGACTTTGTGATTCAGGAGGTCTTGGGTGAGGCCTGAAAACTTGCCTTTCTGACCAGTGTCCAGATAGCGCTGCTGCTGCCTGTCCAGGGACCGTGATCTGAGAACTGCTGCATACCTGCAAGTTTCACTCTCTCTCCTCCCTTTTTCCTTAGGATGAAAAGAGGGTCTAAGCTCATGTTGTACAAATCCTGCCCCAGAACTGGAATCAAGCCATCTCACCAAGGAGCTCTAACTGCCTTTAGGAAAATAAAAGGTACTTAGAAACCACAGTTTGGCACCAGGGGTGCTTCCTGGTACTGGCTTGGACATTTTCAGAGTCTTTTAAAAGTAAAGAGAACTCCTAAATTTTTAAAATAGAAAGTACATCAGGAGTCCATATATATGCATTTCTCTTCCCTGATAGTAAAAATTTCAACATAAGTTATTTGTTTTATTCTATGATAAAATATAGTAATTTCAAAACATCAATACAAATATTATTAACAATATATTTACTAAAAACAGTTTAAACTTTTTGACAGTTCGTTCTTGCTCTTTCAGTATTTCCACTAAGAAAATATAATCAAATTACTGTGTTTGTCACTGAAATGTTACCGCTGTTTGGCCATGTGGGCTCTAGGATCTTAGTTCCCTGACCAGGGATCGAATCTGTGCCCCTTGAAGTGGAAGTTCAAAGTCCGAACCACTGGACCACAGAGAATTTGTGAAATGTTTCCTCTTTGAGTGGTTATGCCTTCAATTATATACAGGAAAGTTGGTTAATTTTATCTTGAATATTTTAAAATTGCTTTTCCCCCATCATAATTTTTATTTATAATTACATAAAGCATTTATAGAGTTTCAAAGTCAAGTTTATGAAACAAGATCAAATCAGAGAAATCTACCTTCTGTCCTTGCTCTTCCACCCTCTTCTTTCCCACCACCATATGTAAGCTCTTCGATTACTGTTTATCCTTTCTCTCAAAAACACTTTTTTAGTCCATACAAACTATGTTTTATTTTTCAGCATCTCTTATAAAACTTCAGGAATGAAAGTGATTTTCCTGCCGGGAGGAGGGCTATGCTGGGACTGAAAGCGTAAAATAAGTCTGCAGCTAGACGGCGGGTGGCTACTCCCCCGGACCATTTAGCTGACCAGAGTGAACAGTCTTTTATTTTTTATGTTTTTAAAAAAATTATTCTCATTTGGGGGATAACTGCCTTATAATATTGTGTTGGCTTCTGCCATACAAAAACGTGAATCAGCCGTAAGTATATACATGTCCCCTCCTTCCCTGAACACCCCCACCCCGCCCCACCTCTCCAGGCTGCCGCAGAGCACCGGGCTGAGCCGCCTGTCACACGGCAACTTCTCACTCGCTGTCTGTTTCACAAATGGTGATGCAAGTGCTTCAGTGCTACTCTCTCGATGCCTCCCACCCTATAAATATTTTTATAAACAAATATTTGTACATATTTGTATCTTTCCCCACAACTTTCTTAGATAAACTTATACATGTGATATATACTTTCCAGAGCAGTCCCAGGGACTGTAGGAGACGCAAAAGGCAATTTAATGACGCTCAGAGAAAACACCAGGTAGTAAAAAAAAACCCATTGGAGTTGCTGGTGGGAACTTGGAAATCTGCTTCACACAGATTTCCCACCAAGAAAAGGGTACTGTATGAGACGCAGGCAGGGACAGGAAGTGGCTGGAGGCGATTTAACACCACGCGGGGGGTCTGTGTGTGCCAGCAACCATCTCGGAGCATCTCCGAGGGCCTTTTCTGGCTCTAAAATTCTGTGATGCTAAAGTGAGCATAATCCATTACCTGAGAAACCCTTAAACCCTTACAAGCACTGACCAGTCCCTAGACTAATTTGCTAGTGGGGGAGATCAACGTGCTGATAATTTGTGTTTATACACAGGGATACACACACACGCGGAAGAGAAACAAGAACTGCATTCCATCTATTTAACAGACATTACTCTCTACTGAGGACAAAAACATCGCATCAAGGCTGAAATGTTCAGCTTAGACGTATGCTTTAAAAATCGTATGAGCAAGCACTAGTGCAGAAGGATGAGAGGAAATTATTCATGCAGAAGTATGAACAAAATAGACAGGGCCCCTCATGGAAAACAGAGGCCCAGCCATTAAACAATGGCTGTGACCGAGACGCGTGATAACGGCTAGGAGGAGACTGGAGAGGGTGCCATGACCAGCTGATCGGAAGCCCTCCCTGACCTTGAAGTGACACTGAAGCTGAGACCTGAGAACTGAGGAAGAGCCAGCCGGAGGGAGGGAGGGTTAGGAGGAAAGGCAAGGCCAGTGTGGAGCTGGAGCTCGGTGGGGGTCCTCTCCAACATGCACCTCCACTCCACACACAGATTTCCTCACATGATGACTGGACATGCACTTCCCCGAGCTTGGTGCACCCAGGTTCCTCCCCAGGATCCCAAGAGGGACGCCCAAGGACAGGCCCAGCAGAACCTTCCGAGCCAAGAGCCCCTTCACTGTTACTTCCCTGCCATGGCTGGGAGCTCTGAGGGCTGTGAGAAGGTAAATGGACAGGTGATAATGCGAATGCACATTGCCCTTCTGCCTTCCTGCTGGACTTCCCCAACAATTCACAGGTTAGATGAAAGGGGAGTATCTCTCAGACTACCAAGGAAACAGCTCGAACTCTTCCTTAACTGGCAGGCTGCTTCATCCAGGGAGGCTTCTTTGATTACTGGAGTGGGTGCTCGCCTGGACCTGATATGACATGGTTCACACACACTGAAATCAGATGGATTATATTCTTTGCAGCCAAAGATGGAGAAGTTCTATACACTCAGCAAAAACAAGACTGGAGGCTGACTGAGGCTCGGATCATGAACTCCTTATTGTCAAATTCAAGCTTAAATTGAAGAAAGTGGGGAAAACCACTAGATCATTCAGGTATGACCTAAACCAAATTTCTTATACAGTGGAAGTGACAAATAGATTTAAGAGCCCAGATCTGATAGATGAACCATGGATGGAGGTTCGTGACATTGTACAGGAGGCAGGGAGCAAGATCATCCCCAAGAAAAAGAAATGCAAAAAAGCAAAATGGCTGTCTGAGGAGGCATTACAAATAGCTGTGAAAAGAAGAGAAGCGAAAAGCAAAGGAGAAAAGGAAAGATATACTCATTTGAATGCAGAATTACAAAGAACAGCAAGGAGGAATAAGAAAGCCTTCCTCACGGATCAGTGCAAAGAAATAGAGGAAAACAATAGAATGGGAAAGACTAGAGATCTCTTCAAGATGATCAGAGATACCACGGGAACATTTCATGC
>SJYT01008604.1:399250-445079 GCA_006410635.1 Cephalophus harveyi | reverse complement strand
GGGATATGGGAGGGGGATTCAGGATTGGGAGCTCATATACACCCGTGGTGGATTCATGTCAATGTATGGCAAAACCAATATGGTATTGTAAAGTAAAATAAAGTAAAAATTTTAAAAATAAATAAATAAATAAAATATGCTAATGAAAAAAAAAAAAACAAAGCAGCAGATCCACCCAGGGCAGAATACTCTACTTCGGTGCAGGGGTTCAGACACAATTGTATTGACATATTTTGAAAGTAACTTGCTACTAATTTTAAAATACTAACATATGCAAATGATTCACCACTTAATAAATGAAAGCAGGTTCAAGGTTATCACTATAAACCTGTTACTTTTATTTCTCATGTGCTTTCAGAGGTGGAGAAAAAGGGAACAGAGTTATATTTAGCCTAACGGAGACAGAGTTTGTGTTTGGGTTTCCCATGATTGTATATAGTAGTTATGAATAGGATCTGTTCTGAGCCCTGGCTAGAAAAGGTGAGGACAGAAGCTTTAGGCTAATGCTGTTATTAGTTAATTCCTGACGTCAACTCCTAACTTGTGGTAACCGAGGCCCTAACTGGGGCCTTGAAATGAAATGAAACTAAGGCGGTCCTAACTTGCACAAGTCCACTCTATAATGAATGATGCTATCAAGCAGATGCCCGATTTTTCACATGCACAAAACTGTTCTGCCCCACAATTTTTCAGAGATAAGGGTCTTTTTCCTCCTTTTCCTTTAGTTGCTAAGAATGACAAATACAGTGACTTTTATATAAAAATAAAGCCATATTTACAGGAACTGCTTCTCCCACTAAATAACGGAAGTAAACTTAAGAAAACTACATGTTTCAGTTGACTAGAATCAAAGGTCACCCCAGCAAAAACAGACACATGCAACAAATAAATATGCTGCAGCCAAGTTCAGGGGTATCTGTGTGTGTGTATGCGTTTGCACTCAGGTGTAGAGAAGAGAGAGGGAAAGAGAGCTGTTGTGTGATGAGTATAGATTTCTTCAAGAGTAGGTCATCTTGACTACTGTTTAGTCTGTTTGCTCTCATGTACCAGTGGCCCCACATTTCTTGTCCCCAAAAGTTTGTTATTTTATTCTTTTTGAGACTCAGAGTCTGATGCTTCATCTTACCCTGTAGAACTGTAAGACCACCCCACTGGTCCCAGTTTGGGAACTTAATCTCTCTAATATTATAACATATCTGCCAGACTCCTTTGGAATCCTAAATCTTTGGAAGTTTAGAACATTCGCCTCAATCAAGCAAAGACTATATCCCTTATGGGTGGCATACAACACATTGTGAATGCTCAGTAAACTTTCTAGATGGTAATAGCAGAAAATCATCTTGGAAGAAGAGTATCAGAAACACTTCTGAAATACCAGTGTCAAATGGCTTTCAATTTCACCTACTGATCAAAGATCACTTTACTGAATGTTATACTACCAACTGTGAGTTTCATACTTGAATAAGCAGAATTCATGCACCTATGTTAAGTATTATCATTTAACATGACTCTGTAGAAGAGAATACTTGGTGGTTATTACTGATTTTAAATATGCAGTAATTGAAACCTGAGGAACCTGGTTGAAGGTAGATGTTTTCTACATGATATGTTTCTCTTTAAAAAATTTCCTTTCCAGTTAATTTCCATACCTCATTCTATTATTTACTCATATATTCAAATGTGCCAGTTAGAATTTTAAATACATGACAAATCTCAAGTGTTTATCAATGTACCTATTTTTAAAGAACACTTGCTTACTTTTTATCATTATTAGTCATACCAAGAAATAGTAATAGCCAAGAAGAGGACTAGAACCCATATTTGTCCTTAAATATCTCCTTGCCACAATTTTTCTTTAATTTCTTAAATTTGAATTTTAAATATTTAACTTTAACTTTTCACTTTGCTTGGAGAAGGCAATGGCACCCCACTCCAGTACTCTTGCCTGGAAAATCCCATGGATGGAGGAGCCTGGTAGGCTGCAGTCCATGGGGTCACTAGGAGTCGGACACGACTGAGTGACTTCCCTTTCCCCTTTCACTTTGCTTTACAAAAGAGTTGCAAAATAGGACAAATAACTCTTAACTCCTTCTTCCCTTCTTTTCCCCAAATGTTAACATTTTATATAACCACAGTACAATTGTCGAAATAAGAAAATAAACATTGATAAAATTTTATTATCTAATCTATAAACCTGATTCAAATTTTGTCATTTGCTCCACTGATGTCCTGTTTCCAGTCTCGGTCCAGTTTAAGATCTGCTAAGTCACTTCAGTTATGTCCAACTCTGTGCGACCCCACAGATGGCAGTCTGTTGGGCTCCGCCATCCCTGGGATTCTCCAGGCAGGAACACTGGAGTGGGGTGCCATTTCCTTCTCCAATGCACGAAAGTGAAAGTGAAGTCACTCAGTTGTGTCTGACTCAGCGACCCCATGGACTGCAGCCTACCAGGCTCCTCCATCCATGGGAGTTTCCAGGCAAAAGTACTGGAGTGGGGTGCCATTGCCTTCTCCGAGTTGAAGATCATACAGCGCATTTACTTGTCATGTCTCCATAGTCTCCTTCAACCTGGAGCAGTTCTCAAGTCTTTTAAGACCATGACAACTTTGGAGAATATAGGCCTGTTATTCTGTAGAATAAACCTCAATTTGGGTTTGTTTGATGTTTGCTCATTATTAAATTCAAGTTTTCAATTCTGTCCAGAATACCACAGATTTGATATTGTATCTTTCTCAGTGTATGAGTGCAGGAGACACATGATGTCAATATTTCAATATTTATTGATGATACTAATTTTGTTCATTTGGTTAAGGAGTGTCTGCCAGGTTTCTCCACTATAAAGTTACCATTTTTCTCTTTGAAATTAATAAGTATATCATAGAGAAATACTTTGATTTATGCAAATACTTTTTCTACTAGTTCTAGCATCCATTGATGACTTAAAATTGCTAAGCTGCACTCCTGTGAAGAAGCAAGCTGTTAATGGAGAACATTGTGTGCAGTCCTTTTAGACTTGTCGCCTTACAATATATAATCAAAACCAGTTTCCCAGAGTTGCTAAAATTAATTCTTTCCTTCTCCTGACCATTCACTGTGGTTCTGTTGTTCACATGTAATCATTAGATTTGTTATTATTTATATTCTGAGTTTCTCCATATCTTGGATGACTTTCTGAGTAAACAAAACATTGACATGGTTCTAAAAGTCAGAAGTACAGAGAAAGGTATATTCAGAGAAGTCATTCCCTCCTTTCATTTATTCCATTTCCATTGTCGCTGTACCCCACAACACACACATACTTTTTCCCTCCCACTCTCTCTATATAACCAGTCTCATTTGTTTCTGGTTTATCCATCTTGTATTTCTTTTTTCACAAATGAATATTTTCTTTTTTGCCTGTCTTTATTACGTGAAAGACACATACTATAGATAATAATTTATCTTTACTTTTTTCACTTATTATATCAAGGAAACTACTCTATATAAGTTCACAGAGATTACAGTCTAAGTCTTTTGTTTTGGGGGTGAAATTTTCTTCAGAAGGATAGAGGAAAAGTATATGACAACTTGTTCAAATTCTGGAATATTTTAACTAATATTTCCTAGAGGAAAATGTTTCTAAAAACACCAGTTGCACAGATAAGCATACCTAAACCTGGCAGGATTCCTCCTTTTGCTGCACAAAAACAGCTCCTCACTCATCCAGGGTAAAGCATCTCACCTAGAAAAATATTCCATATAAATGTTAAATTATTGCATTATTTCCAATATCCCCCTTTGGTGTTATATTAAAATTATCTTGTAAATTAATGAAGTATTATTGAATATCTGTTGAGCACCTTCCAAATGCCAGTTATGGACCTAAGACACTGCAGCTAGGAAGCTAAGAAGTACAGTAAATAGAACTAAGGAAAAGGCTATAATGCGAGGTTGTATGACAGCGAAGCGATTGTAAAAATTGCCCTGGAAATTCAGAATAAGAGACTCCTGTTCAAAAGAATGATTAGAGACATACCAGATGATTACCAAGGGCTCTAATTCTTTTTTTTTTATTAATGAAGTATTACAGGCTTGAAAATTTAAAAGGAGAAAGCACTCATTTGTGTTGGAAAGTAACACAATAGATGATTCTAAACTCCCAACTCTACCCAACAACTCAGCAGATCCCAACTGGGATTTTTTTCTATAATTTAATCATCACTGGAAAACAATGAATAATAACTACAAGAACCAACAGGCTAGGAAGAAGACAAAAACAAAACAAACACTAACAGGCTAGAAATCAAAAGGGATGATGTGAAT
The DNA here is from genome assembly GCA_006410635.1 of Cephalophus harveyi. Lineage (NCBI taxonomy): Eukaryota > Metazoa > Chordata > Mammalia > Artiodactyla > Bovidae > Cephalophus > Cephalophus harveyi. The sequence continues at coordinate 440,776 of SJYT01008604.1, read as the reverse complement.
AATAACCAAACTTTCACATAGTCAGCTTGTTCCATGGTCTGGTGATTATTAACATGGATAACACAGTGTTAACAGAGGCAGTAATTCTGAATCTCTCAGTTCATATCAGTTTTATCTCTTAAAAATCACCTTTCCTGGCTCTAAATCAATGTTTCTCAACTTGTTTTTCATTATCAACACCTCTCAGGTGCTCTTTTAGACATATTTTTGTAATCACCACTCATAAAATTTTACTACCACAGATACACTCTACATGTGCTATATGTATATCTGTACTTTAAATATCAAAAGAGTAGGATTCTACTATTATTAATTATTATTTTTTACTGGGCAAAAACCAATTTTCGCCTCCTAGGGCAGGGGTATAATAGTGCCTCTATTGAGAATGCAGGCTCTAGGATTCTCCATGATGCCGTTTTCCAGTGTAGAAAATTCTTCCCTCTCCAAAATGAAAAGAATTGAGAACCAAATGATTGTCAAACTACTGAGTAACAAATAAAAGAAAAAGCATAGGAAAGCAAGTCACTAACCATTGAAAATAAAAAACTATATTTCAAGTATTAATTAGGAATAAATTAAAATAGATTTTATCATTAATAAGACTCTACAGCAGTTAGAAATGGCTACCTAGAAAGTTAGCTGTCTTTAACAATGCTAAACCTCATGCTGGACTACTAAAGAAAACTATCTTCATTAATGATAAAACTGAAGCTGCACTTTTCAAAGGCAGTGAAACACCAAATGTTCTAGCTTTAAACCATATTTAGCGATGTTATTCATGGCTTTACTATCAGAGGAAAGCTAACAAGCTAATTGTCACCTTTTAAATATAAGTGAAGTGAAGTCACTCAGTTGTGTCCAACTCTTTGCCACCCCATGGACTGTAGCCTATCAGGCTCCTCCGTCCATGGGATTCTCCAGGCAAGAATACTGGAGTGGATTGCCATTTCCTTCTCCAGGAGATTTTCCCAACCCAGGGATTGAACCCGGGTCTCCCACATTGTAGGCAGACACTTTACCATCTAAACCACCATATAAGCCCCCCTCCAAAAAAAAACTACCCCCAAAAAAGCATTTTGTCAAGAGATTGTTAACACTGGACCTAAAGAAAGTAATCTGAATGAATGACTCACTTTTCAAGAGAAGGCTTGTTGGTCTTTTTTCCCCAATGAAATGACAAAATCAGGAGACTTTCCCTTGGCATTAGCCAGGCTGAGAATAAAAGAAGCTATGGGGAATTCAAATTTATTGGGCCATTTCTCAAAGTTAGGGAACAACACTGAGTTCTTCCTTCTCAAATGTTCCAGTCTCCCTAGAAGCAGATGTTGGGGGAAAACTGGCACGATAGACTTTTGTGAAATGAAATAATAGAAATGGAATAGAGGAAAGTAATGTATACTGAAAGTGTAAGTTGCTCAGTCATATCCAACTCTTTGCAACCCCATAGAATGTAGCCTGCCAGGCTCCTCTGTCCAAGGGATTTTTCCAGGCAAGAATACTGAAGTGGGTAGCCATTCCCTCCCTTCTCCAGGGGATCTTTCCAACCCAGAGATCAAACCCAGGTCTCTGCACTGCAGGCAGATTCTTTACTGTTTGAGCCAAATTTGGAGCCCTAGGGAAACCCCAATGTATACTAAGTGCCAAGCAATTTCATTAAGTTAAAATATTTATCTCTTAAAATTACCATATTAAGTGATATTTCACTTCATCTTCAGAAGTGAAGCAAACATGCTTAGAAGGGTGATCTAATTTTTCCCCCTTTGTGACACAATTGCTACATGACAGATTTAAACCTAGGTGTAACTCCAGCATTAATATCCTGTTCCATTATGGGTCCAGAACCTTGAGACTGTTGCCTACTGCCCTTTCTGACTTTTTGATGCCATTTCTTCCTACATTTTCCTCATTCTTTTTTGCCTAATACATTGGCAAAAACACTCAAAACCTGCATGTCTCCATAATTCCTTTACCACCTCCTTTTTTCTTTCTCTTGGTTAGTGGCACTGGGTTGCTCCTTCACTTTCAGATTCAGTGGAATACCTGAAAGGTCAGGTCTTTCTTGCAACTCTTCTGGAGGAGTCTTGAGTGACCTGTTTCTCACTGTTAAGTGCCAGCCTATACTTAACAGTAAAGTGCCTGCTATGCCTTATGCAACTTAGTATCTTCCCTTCTTCATTTCCCTTTTACTCTATTAGGAATAAATTAAAATAGATTTTATGTATTAATAAGACTGTGTTTTATACCTCATCACCTGTGTTTACACCTTCACATGAAGCACTGAAGTTCTTGTTTTAGGCTCTGCTTTCTAGAAAAATAAGGCAAAGACTCTTATACTTAGCCTTATAATACTTAGAAATTTATGCAGTGTTACATTGAGTTTTTAATAGACTTTATTTTAGAGAAGCTTTAGGTTCACAGCAAAATTGAGTTAAAGGTATAGATTTCCTACACATATACAATCTCCCCAACTATCAAAATCTTGCACCAGAGTGGTACATTTGTTAAAATGTTAACATTTTAACACTTTAAAATGTGGTACATTTGTTAAAATGTTAAAACCAATGAAGCTACATTGTCACATCTTTACCACCATTAAGCCCAAAGTTTACATTAAGCTTTACTCTTGGTCATACACATTCTACAAGCTTGACAAATGTATAATGGCACGTTGTTGTAGTATAATGGTACGTTGTTGTAGTATAATGGTGGATAATGGCATGTATCCACCATTACACTATCACGCAATATAGTTTCACTGTCCTAAAAATCCTCTGTGCTACACCTATGCATACCTCCGTCCCCACTAACCCTTGGCAACCAGTGATCCTTTAATTTTGCCTTTTCCAGAATGTCATATACTTAGAATCATATAGTATGTAGCCTTTTAGGATTGCTTTATTTCACTTAGTAATATGCATTTACAGTTCTTCATATTTTTACATGACTTGATAGCTCATTTCTGTTTAGTACTGAATAATCCACTGTCAGTACATATCACAGTTTATTTATCCATTTATCTACTAAAAGTTGCTTCCAGGTTTTGGCACTTACTAATACAGCTGCTATATACATCCACATGCTAGATTTTGTGTGGCTATAAATTGTCAATTCTTTTGAGTAAATATCAAGAAGCCAATTGCTAGATTATATAGTAAGAATAAGTTAGTTTTCTAACAAACTGTCAAACTGTTTTCCAACATGGCTGTTGGAAACCATTTTGTATTCCCACCAGCAATAACTGAGAGTTCCAGTTTCTCCGTATCTTCATCAGTATTTAGTGATGTCAGCATTCTGGATTTTGGCCATTCTAACAGTAGTGGTATCTAACCACTATTTTAATTTGCAATTTCTTGATTACACATGAAGTTAGGCATCTTTTCATATGCTTATTTGCCATCTCTGTATTTTCTTTTGTGACGTGTCTGTTCCAATCTTTTGTTTCTTTCTCTCCAATTAGCCAGATAAGTCAGGATATGATGGATTATCAGCCATGTACACTTACCACTCCCAAGGTCACCACAAAGGTCTATTCTCTGCAGAAGAGGTTCTTCTCAACAGACTGCTCTGCTAAGTCTAAGACTCTACTCTGCTCCATTGCAGGCTGCTTGAGGGAGCCCCTCCCTCAAAATCTTGACCTCAGTCTTGTTTCTACTGAAGAATAGGTCAGCCTCTCCCATCTTCACTTCCAACTCAGTTCCAACCAATCCTTTTTTTTCCCCTCTAGTTTCTCCAGTATGTTTAGTTTTCTGGCATTTGATGCCTACATGATGTCCAGGGTGCAGCAGAAAGCCCTCAGAGTACAAATCTGGAGAATTGTGTCTGGTGCCTGCTCTGCCTCTGATCAGCTGGTGAGCTCTGGCAAAGTCACTTAACATCATTATACTTCAATTTCTGATTCTGGGAAATGAAAAGCTAAATTGAGATCTTTTCCAGCTCTGATGCTAGAATTTTAGAGATATATTCTGCTCTTTAATGACATGCTGGAATACAGCCGAACTCTTCCTGTGTATCTGAAAGTCTAGCATATATATTTCTGTCTTTGAAAATGCAGTTGAAATGTATCATCTTCCTTTTCAGGGACATTGGTGAAATATGGAGCCAATTCCCAAATCATGTATTAATGTGATCCAGCAGAAGGTGAAACCTTCAAGTAAATATTCTCTTTCTCAATCTTTTCTCTGGCCTACCCTCTTGCCCCCATTCTGCCCACTCCCTGTGCTTCTCCTTTTTTCCTCTCCTCCCTTCTCTCTTCCTCTCTTGTGCACTAACAGATGGCATGAGCAGAGCAACACAGCTGACAATTAGAAAGCTAGTAAATTTGCTGAGCTATATTTGGGCATAAGATTCATGATGAAATCTTTCATGTATGAATACTCATTTAGGCTGATTTAGCTCATCCAGAAAATGGTTAAGAGTAATCTCCACCCCCATCAGGTGACTCCCACCAGCAGTATGTGCACACTTGCTGGTTGCAGCCAAGAGAGGCAGTGAGTCCTGTGTGGCGGTGGAAGCTTTGGATCAGAATCCATGGCAGTCGCTTCCCCCCGGCTGGAGTCTAGGTGGACCACACAGCTACTCTCTCAATTGCCCAAAGGTCAGGGAGGAACTGGTTCCAAAGAAAATGCTTTCGAGGAAACTAAACTTAATATGCTGCATTTTCACATATTTCTATAGAAATATGTAAGAAATGCAGAGAAGGAAAAGCTGTAGACCAGAGAGCAAGACATCATCAGAGAAGATATGAATAAGACAAAGGCAGAGATACTTCAGTTGGGGAGTTTTGCCAACCTCCTAATCAGGAGATACTGGAGATCAATATGAGAATGATGCTGCATGGTATCTGCCATTCACTTTAGAGTAACCGTTAGCAGTCTAGGGTCCTTCACACTTGAGCGGCATCAACAAAGTTCGCAGTAAAGAATCTGAGAACAGAGGATAAATATCTGTGAAGAGTTGATCCCAGAGAACAACTATAGATCCTGTACCCAGGGGGTAGGGAAGCAGTCCTCTACACACTGGTACCTAAACAAGATTATTTCCGTTGTAGCAAATGTGACACTTATAAAGCAGAGGCCATCAACAGCAAGTAAAAAAAAAAAAAATCACCATCTTAGTAAAATAAAATTTCCATTCAAACCATTCTACTCAAATGTCATCAAAAGATAAAAGGAAAGAATTCCTTTCCTTCTATAAAGGTGAAGTACTAAGAAAGCAGTCTGGAGCTTGTCTCATTTCAAATTTACTCCTTGTAGATTTGCCTAATGCCAAACAGATCAAAGCAGGAAATATGCATAAAACCCCCATTAATTCCATTAAGCTTCCATTACCATTAAATGGAATCAATTTTTGCATTTGTGGCTTTCATTGTTAGCATCACCCATCCCCTTCACCCATCATAATCCACCTCATTCTACTCCCTCCCCATCCCCTGCACACACAAGCACAAAATGTTTTCAGAGTTTAGGCACACATGGCACTTTGCCAGTGACAGTCATGCCCCCTAAAACCAAAACAATAAGAAGAATGTGGACTTTGTTCTCCCCCTTACAGGGAGCTCATTAAAGGGTGAGGCTGCATTACCACAAAACAGGCCAAACCTGTTCCTATTAAACCAGTTCATCAGAGACATTGTAACATAATAAGGAACTCGAGCTAGGGGTCTGAAAACTTGAAGTTCTAGTCCTAGCTCTGCCCGGTATTCTGACCTTAAACCGTTTCACCACTCTAAAACTCAAGAAGTAGGGTTGAGGCCTCTTCCATTACCAAAATTCTACATTCCTATGGCTTACACTGGGCTTCCCAGGTGGCTCAGTGGTAAAGAATCCACCTGCCAATGCAGGAGACGCAGGCGATGTGGGTTGGATCTTGGGTTGGAAAGACCCCCTGGAGGAGGGCATAGCCGCCCACTCTAGTATTCTTGCCTGGAGAATCCCCATGGACAGCCTGGCAGGCTACAGTCCATAGAGTCACAAAGAGTCAGACACAACTGAGAGACTGAGCACGCACTTGGCTTCTCGTAGGTAGCCATTTTCAGCTGTCCCTTGCTTCTTTCCTCCCCATATCACTAAGCAACAGTAACAAAACATGAGATGACAACCTCAGAATTTCCCTGGTTTTATCTCCTACTCCCCCATGAGAATTTATCTAGTAGTATTAAAAATAACCTGAATACTCAGCATATTAGGGCAATGCAAGACACAGAATCTGTACCCTAGAGATTCTACCTTGTTCAGTCACTCAGTCGTGTCCAACTCTTTGTGACCCCATGGACTACAGCATGCCAGGCTTCCCTGTCCTTCACCATCTCCCAGAGTTTACTCAGACTCATGCCTACTGAGTCGGTGATGCCATCCAACCATCTCATCCTCCACCTATTGCCCTGGTATTGAGAGAATTAACCGAGTCTGAAAAGAAAGCCCTCCTCACACTAATCTAGCAAGATGGGACACAATGACCAGATTCCTTGTGTGCCAGAGTCCGGTGTCACAAGTTACGGGATTTTGCTTCTTCACAGTGTTTACCTAAGCTTTCAGTGCGCAGTGTGCTCACTCCTGGTCAGGTGCGCCTAATCCCAGAAATGCACATCACGTTACCAGTGGCCACTTGCTGGTCAGGAGCCAGCCTTTCTACAGGCTATCCCTGGTCACTTACATGCACAATGGCCAAGGTAGAGAGTATGAGTTGGGGGAGGGAGTGTGGCAAAGCAGGTAAGGGGAGGCAGCTGGTGGCAGAATGAGGAGCTGTGTTTCACCAGGGCTTAAATCCAGGAAAAGCTCACTTTGAAAATCATCCTCAAAAATCCATTAAGAAAGCACCATATTAGAGATTGACATTTGGCCCCTCAATAATACTTTTCTCCAGGGTAGGAACAACTGACTCTTTCTTGGGTTAAGCAAGACATGAAAAAGTTGGCTTGCACTTAGGAGCCATGTTTAAACCCAGAATTACCCTCAGCTCAGGAAGATGCTCCACCCTGGGGTGCCCAGGAGAACCAAGATCAACAGGAAAAGCAAGAACATGTCTCCCATCCTAAGGGAGCTCTACAGACAAGCCTAGGCTTTTGGGGTAATTCAGCATGTAGGATGAGTCACAATATTTAAACTCCTTTCCACAAGCTACTGGTTGAATCTGTATATTTTAAATGTCCCATGATGTAAAACTCCACTATACTGTCACCAGGCAAGGATACTGGATTTTCTGGAACTGGCCAAATTCAGATATTCTGTCTCAGCCTCAGAATAGTTGATAAATTACAAGTTTCAGATACTATAGTGATTTTAGAAAATAATACAGGCCCTTGAAAGATAATTCATCTGCTTTTTTCAGACTAGAATAGGAAATGACATAGTATGCTTTTGTACACACACACACACACACACACACACACACACACACAAACACAGAGTTCTGCTCTCCTGTGGCCAGAATGTGACATAATATTATTTTTGACAAACAGTGAAATAACAGATTTTTTGAAGTTTCTTTAGGACACTTTTGGTTTTTTATACATCTAAATATTTTTCTCATCCTTGAAAGTAGTTTCATCTTCAGCTTCTCTCTCTACTCTTCACTGGGGGGGCGGGGGGTGGGAAGCGGAAAAAAAAAAAAAAAAAAAAAAAATGAACTCTGCCCTCCTGAGCAGAATCTCAAAATTCTGTCTCGGAATGTTGCATGATCTTTCTAAGGCGATTTATTTTTTTTTAAGTGGGGGTTGCAGGGTTCTGATAACTCCCAAGCTGGCGGCAAGAGGGTAAGGCCAGTAGAAATGCCGAAAGCGTTCAGGTGATGGCAGCAGCACCCTTTGCTGGCCCTCTTTCCTCTGCCTGCTGCCACCAGCTATCCCATTTCAGGGAGCCACATCCAAGTCATTGCATCCTTGCCTGCTGATACAGCTTCCTTCCCCTGCAAAACAAAGCTGGTGCACACCCCCACACCCGCCTCCTCCACAGACAGTGAACCCCAGCAAGCTCTGGATGTGCCTCGGTAACTGGCACTTGAATCCTGCCATGCTTTCCTTCTGAGATGAGATAATGAAGCTGGAGTATTGAGGACATCAGGCCTGGAGTGGGTTGCTCTTCCCTTCTCCAGGCAGATTCTTTACCGACTAAGCTACCAGGGAAACCCTGGTCACAAGGTACTGAGTCAATTTTCTAATTTGAGGTTACCTATAACATTTACTGGTTGGAGATCCAACCAGTCCATTCTGAAGGAGATCAACCCTGGGATTTCTTTGGAAGGAATGATGCTAAAGCTGAAACTCCAGTACTTTGGCCACCTCATGCGAAGAATTGACTCATTGGAAAAGACTTTGATGCTGGTAGGGATTGGAGGCAGGAGGAGAAGGGGACAACCGAGGATGAGATGGCTGGGTAGTATCACTGACTCGATGGACATGAGTCTGGGTGAACTCCAGGAGTTGGTGATGGACAGGGAGGCCTGGCATGCTGCAATTCATGGGGTCACAAAGAGTCGGACATGACTGAGCGATTGAACTGAACTGAACTGATAACATTTACTGAGCACTTACAATGTGTTGGGTATTACACACAATACTTTCATCTAATCTTTTCTATGACCCTAGAACCACAAATAATTATTATTCCCAAATTATAAATGAGGAATCTAGCCCATCAAGAGAATATGCAGCCTACCTGAAGCTCACACAGGAGCACATGGTGGGACAAGGAGCTGAACCTACAATGTCTGATTCTGCAGCTGCTGCAGAGAGGTCTGCACCACAGAGCCTCCCTCTGAAACCCTACTCTCAGACACAGGCATGGACTCCAGGCATAATTCCAGAGGCAAATTTCCAGCAGATGGCTTAGATGCTGAGAAGACTGGAAGAGCACTGGTATCAGCAGGGTGGAAGTGAGTCAGTGGGAACAGCAGCAAAAGCAGAGAAGGGAAGGGAAATGAATGCTTGTGGAGGACCTGCTGGGCAACTCACGATCTTGAGAGGCATGTGCTACTAACGCTCTTTCCACAGATGAGCATACTGAGGCCCAGAGGGTTAAATCACACACCAAGAGTAAGTTAGGACTCTGCTGAGCTACAGATAAGCAGGTAGAAGTTTCATCCTTCTAGGGAAAGAGAGGGAGGAGATGATATCCCACAGCAAGTGGGACCCTGGACCCTGAGCAGGTGAGGTCTAGAGGCAGAGGCTGGGGAGGCAGACTGATGAGAAAGCGAGAGAAGAAGCTGAAGTGTCTTGGGTAGACATGCCGTTGGAGGGGGGTTTCAGCCAGATGAGGTAAGTTAGGAAGGAAGCAGGGCCGATGAAAGCAGAGACCTCGAAGACAAGGTTAAGGGAGGAATTATGGGAACAACCTCCTCTTCTGGGCTCGCTCTGCCCTCCCAGCCTTTCCTTTAAGGCAAGCTGTGCTCTGCTTCCAGCTCCCCACCCCACCCGCTTCTCTGCCTCCAGATAACACTTACTTTACTCCCTCTCCTTTAATTGCCCAAACAATGAAGCTGAAACTGACTTTTATTTTATGAATTTAATAGTCAGATGCTCTCATTCAACTTTGAAATTAGTTAAACAGACAATTTTCTGTCTCTACCATTGCTCAGAAACTTCACTGAAATTAAAACCAAGCTTCTCCATGTACTGGCATCTTACTGATACATTCTACATTTCTTTAAAAGAAAAAAAGGTTTCCCATTTTTACCATAAAATTATGTACTTTGGCTGGATGTTTCTCCTACTGTGTTATCATTTTTAAAAATAAGACTTTGGGACTTCCATGGTGGTCCAGTGGTTAAGGCTTTGCCTCCCAATGCAGGGGGCTATGGGTTCTATTCCTGGTTGGGGAGCTAAGATCCTACATGTCGCACTACCAAAAAACCAAAACATAAAATAGAAGTGATATTGCAATAAATTCAATAAAGATTTAAAAAATAAAATAAGACTTTGAGGATTTGTATATTTGATTTATAGGTCTTGCTGAAAACACAGAGAAAAAATTTTAATTAGAGGCTCTCAGCCGAAATTGTCTCAGAAATCTTGAGAGTAAAAGCTCTGAAGCAGATAGCTGTTCCCTGTACCTGATTACTGTGGTTTTAATGACAGGGGCTTACTTTCCTCATGTAACAAGGACTCTAGCAGCAGATGATTCTGGAGATGATGCAAGGGTTTAAGGACATCCCTCTGGATGGAACTTTCTGTTCTGCTAGACTAGCCTCAGTGTATAGGCATTGTATTCTCTTCAAAGAAGCAAAAATCTTATATATTTTCTAATATATGCCTCTTGAAGGGAGAATCTGTTAAAATGTTTTATTATTTTAATGTCTGAACCAGCATCTTCAATAACAGAATACAACTTCAAGCCTAAATGTAAGTGAAAAAGACTTCTCAAAATCTTCACTCATCAAACATTTGTTAGTTTGTATCTTATTTGAGGTAGGCCCTAGGATGAGGATTGAGAGAGAAACAAATTATAAACTGCACTCTCTTGGTGCTTTCATTCTGGTATAGGTGACACAAAAACAGACCATCGAAAATGTCTCCTTGAAAGAAGAGAGTGGGAACCCAAAAAAGGGGCAGAGGACTGCCTGAAGACACTGGAGAAGGCTTCAGAGAAAAGACACTCCAACTGGTCTTGAAGGATATGCAGACATTTGCCAAATGAATCAGGAAGCATTTTCAGTGGCAGGAGCCATGGGCTTACTACATAGAAAAGAAGCTGGAGAGAGGTCAGATTACAAAAGACTTTACATGCTCAGCTGAGGCAAAGGGGTGGGGAGTGCTCTTAAGTTTGAGAATGACATGGCCAGCATCAAATTTTAGGAAGGAAAGTTGCAACCTTGTGAAGACAAGTTTGTGTGAGAAAGTGACCAGAGAGAAGGCATTTTTGGCCACTGGCAAGGTGGGATGAGGGACTAGATGAGATAGTGGCAGAGAGGAGGGGAGAAGGAGCAGATCCTGAGTTTCTGAGGTAGACATGACAGGATTTGCTAAATGACTAGAGGTGGTGTGATAGGGAGGAGACATCATTGTCAAGGACAATTTACAGATTTTCAGGCTAGGCGGAGGCTAGCTGGAAGGTGATACCATTTGCAGTACTTAAAAATGAAGATCTTGACAAGAGTTGCTGAGCTCAACTTTGAAGTATTGAGTTTGAGGCCCCAAGAGAAATCCAGTCAGGATCCAACCAGAGATGCAGAGCTCGAGCCTGCAACCAAAGTACGGGGGCAGATATTGATGGAGGCCCTCTCTGTTCACAGGTGGGGCTGACATCATGAAGGTGGGCCACAACGAAAAGGAAAAGAAGTAGGTGGTCCAAGGAGAGTAGAGATAGAAAATGAAGAACAGGACAAGACAAGGCGAGAGAAAAAGGAAATGAAATAAGGGACCATCTTTATATTTCACCCTGTAGGAAAGATATAGAGATGCCTCAGACCTCTGGCCCCTTCTTCAAGCAACTCTGTAAAGTAAGAAAGCAGAATAGAAACAGATAACACACGACCTGTATTACAGAGGACAAGTTGCAGTAGTAAAGGAAGAGGCAGGAAGAATGAGAAACAAATTACTTTTACTTTGCTCCAAAGTGTTTAATGAGAATTTTTTTAAAGCCAAGCAGTCTAAAGTAATTTCATACAGGAGAATATAATCCTACATTCTTCCATTGTCCTTGAAAGAATTACTCTATTAGACAATTACTAGTTTCAGCTATTTGGAAAATTCACTTAGGTGAAACAGGGTTTATGAGAGTGTCAAGACAAAATAATTATTTCCATTTTAAATATTCATTTTTCTCCAATCATTTGAAATAAAAACCTCTGCCCTAAAAAGAAGTAACTGGATTGGGCCGTCTTCTATGTAATACTAGAAATGAATCAAACCAGTATAAAAGTCACTTTAGTGTGGAGTCTAATGGACCATGCACATGAGGACAATCAATAAATGTTATTTTCCAGTGATGATTAGGCTGGTCCCTCTTCCCCAGCAGGCATCCAGTCCTCAGACACTTTCCTCTCTTTCAGGCATGAGCTCCCACTGACTTCAAAGGAAGCTTTAAAAATGGATTAAAGCAAAGATCATATACTGACTTCAAAGGGACCACTGAAAACACAGAAGATATTTCATAGAGGAAGGGACGGAGATGAAAATTTTGTTCCTCTTATTGTTTCATGCTTAATGAATACCATCAGTATCCGCTGTGCATTCAGCCAAAAGGGTTTTCTTCCCTGTGCAACATTTTCCATTTGATGACATCATACTAGTTGTTCATTCTTAAAAAAATTCTAATGCTTGCTCTAAACATTTCAGTATTATTTATTAACAGTGAAGCTAAATGTTAATTTTCTCTCTTGATGATATGGTGCCATGACAATACAATTTTGTCACACCATGTAAAATATTGCCATTTTAACTGCATACCATAATGTCACTATGGAAAATAATGAGAATTATTCGTGATAGCACAATGTTCTTCTATTATACATAACCAGATCTAATTCTTAGGTCTCTCTTCCTCTTAAATTTCAAATCATTTACTATAATAAACTTTGAACTTTCTGTGTAAGTGGCCATCAGGCCTATTGTTTCTCTGAAGGATGATTATTAATGTACCACCACCACATTCACATAAGCAAAATTCAAAACACTTAACTCTTTGTGGCATTAAAGAGACTTTGAAAATAAAAATATATTTCAAGGAGGGTTTGTCTTCTCCATAAAAAAATCTCCAACTCATTCTAAAACAATAATTATGATTAATCAGGGGCTTGTAAACAAGCATGTGATCTAATAAAACTCCTACCTTGACATTGAAGTCGCTCAGTTGTGTCCAACTCTTTGTGACCCCATGGACTATAGCCTACCAGCCTCCTCGGTCCATGGAATTTTCCAGGCAAGAATACTGGAGTGGGCTGCCATTTCCTTCTCCAGGAGATCTTCCCGACTCAGGGATCAAACCCGGGTCTCCCGCATTCTAGGCAGAATGAAACCGTCTGAGCCACCAGGGCCCACTAAACTCCCTGGTGTCCTGATCCAGTGGGAAGACATCCAGCTAAGGAATAAACAAAACTTGCGTGCAGGTGTGAGAAAGGAAATGTGGAGGAGGAAAGCAGTCATTTTTACCCTAATGCTCAGGCCTTTCCTAGGGATCTCCATGCTCCCAAGACTGCCTGTGTTCATGACTGCCGTGTCTCCCTCCACATGACTCCCCTGCCCGGTACACACACATATTCTCTCTCTCTCATAGACAAACACACACTTCTACAGGACAATCACACGTGGGAGTCACAAGCTGTATGATGCAGGAAAGAGAGTGGGAGGCAAGCAGAGAAGGCTCTCCTCTCTCTCCATGGGGACAACAGAGGAGGGCTCTCCTCTCTCTCCATGGGGACAACAGAGGAGGGCATAGCTGAAGGTGTTACACAGTTCACAGGAGAGGAAGATCAGACACGACCTCACATTTGATTAAGTTCCATATAAGGATTCACAAATGAAATAATGAAACCAGTGGGACTACCACCAACGGTAAGTCAGAATAAGCAAGAGAAATAATTATAACAAACTGGTAAGGAATTCAAGGTATACGTATGCACTGATTTAGCTAAGAAATCCAAGTCTGGCTTTAAATGATATGACAAGACCAGATACCGCTCAAGAAAAGTGATGTTTCCAAGACCTCATGGTATATCCTGTTAAACAGAACATACGTGACCAAAATGTTACTGTTCTAAGTTTATTCCTCAACTGACCCCAAGAACAAACAGTTCAAATGACAATTGAAACTGGAAAAATACATTCTTTTTATTCTCAAAGAAAAGCTTGGTTTGAGTCTAAATTTACATCCACATTTTGAACCAGAAAAGTCCTTTTAAGAGAAAAGTTTCATTTCAAAAGAAAAAGACGAACTTCCTCTGTGTTCTATTAATTTTACTTATGCACAAATAGATGAAACAATGACTATAAGAGAGGCACTGAGCTAGGTCCCATGTAAGACCAGGGCACTGGCGGGGAAGCAAGGCACAAATAGTGATGGTCCAGGAGAGAATGCGTCCCATGGCCATGAAGAATGAGAGGCAGATAAAGCTATGCCATGTATCTCACTTAAAACCACCTAAGGAAAAGTCAAGTCGAAGTTCATTAGGAGTGTTGCAGAACTCTAGTTATGAGGGGAGTTTACAGATTTTCTACAAGTAAAAGAGGGATGGGTCCCAAGGTCAAATAAGTTCAACTACATCTGGGAGACATTTGACAGACAAAGTTAGAGTAGGTTCTTTACTGTGGCACTTCCCAATACCCCTTTGATGGACTAACATACATCACCAATTTCCAAAAGAAGTGAGCTGGCAGCATTTCTCAAACTTGTTTGACCACAGGATACTATTTTTCACAGACTATCTCGTGGAACTAGTGGCCCACAAAACACTTTGGGAAGCCCTGGAAAAGTATGAGCTTGTGTAGAAGACAGGGAGCATTTCAAATTGACCAGTCAGTCTCAAGTAAGTGAAGAGTAATTAGAAGATAAAGTTGGAAATGTAGGTTAGGGTTCAGATCATGGAGGACTGTGACTCTGAGTACATTCTCCTGCAATCTCCCTCTTGGCTGTCACAATAAGATAAATCTGAATGACTTTAGCTCAAAACTGGCTCTGCCACTTACTAAATGCAAAACGTTCAGTAAATTACTTGACATTTTTATCCCTAAGTTCCCTTTTTTCCCTCATCTATAAAATAGGGTTGTTAAAAAGATTCAAAGACTCCCTGACTTACAAACCACTTATGAACTCCAGAACATAGTAAACACATAATAAACCTTTTTTGTCTATCAAAGGCTTGATAGGGAAGATCTGGAAGAGTGTGGGCTTGTGTAGAAGACATGGTGCATTTCAAATTGCCCAGCTGAGCATTTTAAATTTCTAGCCTTTTGACTATTCCTCCGTGCCTCCCATGTTGGTTCACCATTTCCCTCTTGTTCCTTAAACACTGGCTTTCCCCAGAGTGGTCCCCTTAGCCCCTATTCCCTGCTTACTCTGAATGCTTTCCTTGAGAGATGGCCTCAACTTATTTTTTGCTCTACTTCTAAACTTCTTTCCCCCTCTGTATTGCATATCACATCATCAAACATCCAGTTGTCCAGAAGAGAAAGCCTTAGCTCCATCCTTCCATTTCTATATTCCCACCATCCTGCCTTTGTCCTCACTGCTCCCCTCCCTACATGCAGCTTGTCAACTGATTCACTGACTCCACTTCTGGGATGGTTCTTGAATTAACTGGTACCTCTTCATTCCTGGGGTTCCCCGATAGCTCAGTTGGTAAAGAATCCACCTGCAATGCAGGAGACCCCTTTTCGATTCCTGGGTTGGGAAGATCCTCTGGAGAAGAGAAAGGCAACCCATTCCAATATTCTGGCCTGGAGAATTCCATGGACGAGTCATAAAGAGTTGGACACAACTGAGCGACTTTCACTTCACTTCACTTCTCCATTACTACTGCAGGCTTTCATCATATTCTTAGCATCTCTCACTTAGATTTTTGAAGCAAGTTTCTAATTTGTTTCCCTATTTCAATAGGTTCTTCACATTATATTTCATAAATATAAAACTGATTATCTTATTCTCATTTAAAATCTATGAAGATTATAATTTTACATTAAATGGTTTAAACAATAAATTCCAGTTAATGATATTCATGTTGAAATATTTAAAGAGTAATGTTCTGAGATCTGTAATTTGTTTTGAAAGGCAAAAAAAATAAAATGGATTGATGGATTACAAAAGGCTGGATGGTTGGAGATAGACAGGTGATTAAACAAGTATAATAAAATGTTTATAGTAAAACACAAACTGAATGATAGTTGTACAAGTGTTCATGTAGAATTCTTTCAGCTTTGCTATCTGTTTCGAAACTGTTCATAATAAAATGTTGGTGGGTGGAGGATCATGCTGGCTCCCTGTCATCTAAAGGAAAGCATCCAAACATCTTAGGTGGGCCCATCACAGTCTGGCTCCCATTCTTCCCCCTGATTTTATACCCTATTTTGTTGTTTTCTTGTTTAGTCGCTAAGTCAATTCTGACTCTTTGCAACCCCAAGGACTGCAGCATGCCAGGCTTCCCTGTTCTTCACTATCTCCTAGAATTTGCTCAAACTCCTGTCCATTGAGTTGGTGATAGCATCCAATCATCTCGTCTTCTGTCACCCCTTCTTCTCCTGCCCTCAATCATTCCCAGCATCAGAGTCTTTTCCAGTGAGTCGGCTCTTCATTTCAGCTGACCAAAGGATTGGAGTTTCAGCTTCAGCAGCAGTCCTTCCAATGAATATTTAGGGTTTCTTTCCTTTAAGATTGACTGGTTTGAAATCCTTGCTGTCCAAGGGACTCCTAAAAGTCTTCTCCTGGACCATAGTTCAAAAGCATCAATTCTTCTGAGCTCTGCCTTCTTTACAGTTCATGTTAGGCAGATGATTTCACCCACTGGGAGTACTTTTGACAATGAAAGTAATTATGAATAATTGTGATAGAACAATAGAACTTTGGCTGGTTCTAAAGATAGGCAAAAGCAAGAAAGATAGGCACCCTTTTAAAATATGGCAAAAGACCAGAAAGAAGCAAGACTAAAGGCAGAGATTGGCCACTGCAGGGCCCACGAGAAAGATAGCCAGGCCTGGTACCGAGACGTTCAGTGAGGTGGAAGGAAGTGGATGGATTTGAGAAGCACTTAGAGGGAGAGACCTGTTGTCCAAAACAGGCAAAGGATAAGAAATGCAGAGTGGCACCAAAAGCCTTCTTCCAGACTGATCAGGACTCAGAAACCAGTAACCATTCGCTGAGTTCATTGGATTTGTTACTGGTTTCCTGCTTTCCTGTTACCTTCTCTACATCTTGACCGACTAAGTCAGAGTTCTTGATGGAACCTATACAGGTTTGTATACCCATCTATTATGTTTTTCTGAATTGTTTGTCCAGTAAAACAAATGTTTAAAAACAAATAATTAAGAGATGATTAGCCTCATAAGTGGAGAAGGAAATGACAACCCACTCCAGAATTCTTGCATGGAAAATTCCATGGACGGAGGAGTCTGGTGGGTGGCTACAGTCCATGTGGTTGCAAAGAGTCGGACATGACTGAGCTACTTCACTTTCACTAGCCTCATAAGACTTTTTCATAATGGCCTCTTGATCCCGAGATTGCTGCCTCCTTTCAAGTGTTGGCTTATAGTCACTGTATTAAGTTAATCAGGGTTCTCCAAAGAAGTGCGTGTGCACACACACACATACATATATATATGTGTGTGTATCCATATATATATGGATATTTCTTATAGGAATTGGCTCACACAGTTACAGAAACTGACAAGTCCCATGATCTGGTATGCCTACAAGCAAGAGAATTAGCAAAGCTGGTGGTGTGACTCAGTCCAGATCCCATGGCTTGAGAATTGGGGAGTCAGTGGTATAAGTGGCAGTTTCTGTCCCAATGTCCTAGAAACAGGAATGCTGATGTCGAGAGCAAGAGAAGATGAATGTCCCAGCTCAAGCAGAAAGAGCAAATTTGTCTTCCCCCTACCTTTCTGTTCTATTCAGTCCCTCAACAGATTGGATGGTGTCCACCCATACTGGTGGACAATCTTTTTCACTCGGTCTACTGATTCAAATGCTAATATCTTCCAGACACACTCTCACAGATACACCTGGCAAAAATGTTTTTACTAGTTATCTAAGCATTTCTTAGCCAGTCAAGTTGACACATAAAATTGACCACCACATGTACGATACACGTATAAGGTTAAATTATTTTCCAGGAGAACAATCCATTTTAAGTGCTGAGTTTATCCTTTTAGTGGTTGACTTGTTCCAAATAGAAACAGCAGTTCTCTTACTTGTTCTCAGTGTTTTTCTTTAAGTGTGTAAGTTCCCTTTAACTTACATAACTCCCCAGAGCAGCGTAACATCAGGCCATTATATGACCATTATTTCTGAGCCAGACTGTTTTGTTCCACTTTGGCCACAGAGTATGTGATGTATGGCATTTTCAGGACAGGGTCAGAAGTTCTGAAATACCGTTAACCATCAGGAGAGGACGTAGTAAAAGACTGAAGAACTATGGACGAATCAGCACAAACCAGAAATTGCTGTTAGAGAAGCAGCTTGGTTCTTACCCTCACAGGAGAAGCATCTCTTTCATGCAGAAGGAGGGGACTTTCTTGGTCCCTGACCACCCTAACTTTGTGACTTATAAAGACAATACTATTGATCTGGGGGTGATGTTCTAGGTTCTTAGGAAGAATACTTATCAAAATTGTTGCTGAACATGCTAGATGTGCAGAAGGCTATTTAAATGCTTAATTATCAGAAGTGAACCCAAATAATGACTGAGTTTGATTCCCTATGGACTAGAACTGCTGTTCCCAATGAATGACCATTAGTAGAGTTTTCCAGTGTCTCTAATTGCACAGTTCTGAGACTTAGCCATAAAGAACTTACTGATTGATTGAGGAGGAAACCAGAGGCCCTATTAGTGCTGGTGAAATGCTAGGTGCCTGAAAAAAATCTTTTACTTTACTATTAAATGATGGGGGAAAGGGAAGATAGTCTCTTAAAGCTTAAAGATATTACTCTTATAAAGGCTCTCAAAATGTAAACCAACGAGTAAGTGGTTAAAGATCTGTTTGGGATTTGCATTTTCTAGGTTCACTGGCATGCAGAGACTGGGGCAGGGTTTAGTACTGGGGGGACCTGCTTTATTCTATGTTCCATTCCATGATTGCATCTCCTTTCCTTGTGCAAGAGGAAGAAGAGTGATGATGATGATGATGACTCCTGGTTTTAATTTCAGTAAATTCCTGAAGGTGCAAACTGAGTCAACAAATCATCTCGTTTAGCTTCACTCTGGCTTATTTATTTTGAGGGGAGATATTTGCTAGTTTAGATAGTAATTTGAGAAGTAGATTATATATTAAACTGTGGCAAGAGAACTCCAGAAACATGAAAATTAACTAAGCCCTAGAAGTAAATGCTCATCTTGTTTTCTGTGACCTAAAAGATGTCCCTAAGCTAGACACATGAGCCACAATCACTGCCTCACCTTCCCTCCTGTCAACACAGAGTTTATGGAGCACCGACTTTATCCCTAGCACTATCCTATGTCCTGGGGATATAGAATGCACCCTTCACCAATGTTGTTGCCTCTCATCAAAGAGGAGACCAACAAACAAATTGCCATACAGGAGGATGCATGTGGTCCTGAGAAGGCCGGGCTGAGAAAGTGGCTAACAGCCTGGAAGTTGGGAGGCTTGTTATGCAATCAAAACTGTGAGCATTTTGTAAAAGCTGTTTGTTAAGTTAACATTTTTCTTTTGTTTTTGTTGGGTCCTTTGTGGATTTCTCTTGACTGTAGAGGAGTTCTGAGTCATTGTTGAAGATCTTTGTGAAGAAATACATCTTTTATTGCTAGGCAGAGGAGGAGGTATTTTAATTCAGTGAACTTTGGAGCAATGCAAATTTAGTGAATCAGAAACAGTGTTTGTAATGGATATGAAATACTGCTGCTAAGTCACTTCAGTCGTGTCTGACTCTGTGCGACCCCATAGACGGCAGCCCACCAGGCTCCCCCGTCCTTGGGCTTCTCCAGTCAAGAACACTGGAGTGGGTTGCCATTTCCTTCTCCAATGCATGAAAGTGAAGTTGCTCAGTTGTGTCCGACTCTTAGTGACCCCATGGATTTCAGCTTACCAGGCCCTTCCGTCCATGGGATTTTCCAGGCAAGAGTACTGGAGTGGGGTGTCATCGCCTTCTCTGATGAATCACCCAAATCAAGTGCCATCACCACGAACCTGAAAAGAGTCGCTGTTTTTCCAACTGGAGTAAAACTTCTTTATAATAAATGTATTTGTTTAAAATCACATTTTTGGTTTTTGGACACTGGAGACAAAGTAGAGGGAATGGCAAGACTCAGCTTTTTGGAATCAAACATTTACTTGTTCAGTTGACAAGAATTTTCCTGAACAAGTGGAAGGAACAGTTAGAAGTGCCCCAAACAAGATTTTGTGTAGTTCACAGGCTGTTTCTTATGAGAATACAGAATGATGAGAAGGAAGTGAAATGAGTGGTTAAAGTGTTATTGCTGATTGTTGCCTGTTAAGTTTTAGGGGAAGATAAAGAATGTTAGGTGCAAGCTTTGGTAAAAATTCTGAGGGACTTTTCAGTGTTTTAGTTTCTGATGGCTCTATTTCTTTACAATGCAGAATTTCATTTTAAAACTTAAGAGATTTTTGTTGTTAGCACTTTTAGAAACAGACCAAACATGAGCTAGTCATAAGTGACCTTCTCCTCTCTTACATGTTGATGTAAAAGTCTTTATAGGAAGAAAAAACTCTTACTCCTTAATTATAGAAAATACACTTGAAATGTGTGCAACCCATTTGGATTAAGATAGAACAGCTCTACAGCCTGGGATCACAATTATCCATGGTTAAAGATGAGAGGTGATGAAAACAACTGTTACATGGAACAGAGGACATAGAGATTGCTTCTGAATGAGGTGAAAGGCTGAGAGACAGCAACTTACAACTCTGTGTAAGAAATAGCACACTTAGTCTGGTGTACAGTTTAACTCAGAGACATGTTTTAATGGCCTAGAATGTGTCCACACTATTCTGAATATTGTGTATACAAAAATTGAGAGACATAATTCATCAAGAAGCTCCTAGTAAGTGGTCCAATGGTTAAGACTCTGTACTTCCAATGCAGGGAGTATGGGTTTGATCCCTGGTTGGGGAACTAAGATCCCACCTGCCATGTGGTGCAGCCAAAATAATTATTAGAAAAAGTTTTTAGTACAAGTAGGAAAAACTAACAGTAACTTATTGATACAGCAATAGTTAATTTTGCTCAGGAGGTCATCTAAGAGGGGATGGGGATGCTGCTGCTGAGAACAGTTAGACATTTGCTAGATAGAGAAATAATGGAAGAATCTTCTAGACAAAGAGGAAAGGCTGGTAAAACCTTGGCCATATAAGAGTCTACAAGGTATTTGGCTAGAGCATAGGGTCTGTACATGAGAGCTGAACTGTAAAGAAGGCAGAGCTCAGAAGAATTGATGCTTTTGAACTATGGTCCAGGAGAAGACTTTTAGGAGTCCCTTGGACAGCAAGGATTTCAAACCAGTCAATCTTAAAGGAAAGAAACCCTAAATATTCATTGGAAGGACTGCTGCTGAAGCTGAAACTCCAATCCTTTGGTCAGCTGAAATGAAGAGCCGACTCACTGGAAAAGACTCTGATGCTGGGAATGATTGAGGGCAGGAGAAGAAGGGGTGACAGAAGACGAGATGATTGGATGCTATCACCAACTCAATGGACAGGAGTTTGAGCAAATTCTAGGAGATAGTGAAGAACAGGGAAGCCTGGCATGCTGCAGTCCTTGGGGTTGCAAAGAGTCAGAATTGACTTAGCGACTAAACAAGAAAACAACAAAATAGGGTATAAAATCAGGGGGAAGAATGGGAGCCAGACTGTGATGGGCCCACCTAAGATGTTTGGATGCTTTCCTTTAGATGACAGGGAGCCAGCATGATCCTCCACCCACCAACATTTTATTATGAACAGTTTCGAAACAGATAGCAAAGCTGAAAGAATTCTACATGAACACTTGTACAACTATCATTCAGTTTGTGTTTTACTATAAACATTTTATTATACTTGTTTAATCACCTGTCTATCTCCAACCATCCAGCCTTTTGTAATCCATCAATCCATTTTATTTTTTTTGCCTTTCAAAACAAATTACAGATCTCAGAACATTACTCTTTAAATATTTCAACATGAATATCATTAACTGGAATTTATTGTTTAAACCATTTAATGTAAAATTATAATCTTCATAGATTTTAAATGAGAATAAGATAATCAGTTTTATATTTATGAAATATAATGTGAAGAACCTATTGAAATAGGGAAACAAATTAGAAACTTGCTTCAAAAATCTAAGTGAGAGATGCTAAGAATATGATGAAAGCCTGCAGTAGTAATGTTATTTCATATCCATTACAAACACTGTTTCTGATTCACTAAATTTGCATTGCTCCAAAGTTCACTGAATTAAAATACCTCCTCCTCTGCCTAGCAATAAAAGATGTATTTCTTCACAAAGATCTTCAACAATGACTCAGAACTCCTCTACAGTCAAGAGAAATCCACAAAGGACCCAACAAAAACAAAAGAAAAATGTTAACTTAACAAACAGCTTTTACAAAATGCTCACAGTTTTGATTGCATAACAAGCCTCCCAACTTCCAGGCTGTTAGCCACTTTCTCAGCCCGGCCTTCTCAGGACCACATGCATCCTCCTGTATGGCAATTTGTTTGTTGGTCTCCTCTTTGATGAGAGGCAACAACATTGGTGAAGGGTGCATTCTATATCCCCAGGACATAGGATAGTGCTAGGGATAAAGTCGGTGCTCCATAAACTCTGTGTTGACAGGAGGGAAGGTGAGGCAGTGATTGTGGCTCATGTGTCTAGCTTAGGGACATCTTTTAGGTCACAGAAAACAAGATGAGCATTTACTTCTAGGGCTTAGTTAATTTTCATGTTTCTGGAGTTCTCTTGCCACAGTTTAATATATAATCTACTTCTCCAATTACTATCTAAACTAGCAAATATCTCCCCTCAAAATAAATAAGCCAGAGTGAAGCTAAACGAGATGATTTGTTGACTCAGTTTGCACCTTCAGGAATTTACTGAAATTAAAACCAGGAGTCATCATCATCATCATCACTCTTCTTCCTCTTGCACAAGGAAAGGAGATGCAATCATGGAATGGAACATAGAATAAAGCAGGTCCCCCCAGTACTAAACCCTGCCCCAGTCTCTGCATGCCAGTGAACCTAGAAAATGCAAATCCCAAACAGATCTTTAACCACTTACTCGTTGGTTTACATTTTGAGAGCCTTTATAAGAGTAATATCTTTAAGCTTTAAGAGACTATCTTCCCTTTCCCCCATCATTTAATAGTAAAGTAAAAGATTTTTTTCAGGCACCTAGCATTTCACCAGCACTAATAGGGCCTCTGGTTTCCTCCTCAATCAATCAGTAAGTTCTTTATGGCTAAGTCTCAGAACTGTGCAATTAGAGACACTGGAAAACTCTACTAATGGTCATTCATTGGGAACAGCAGTTCTAGTCCATAGGGAATCAAACTCAGTCATTATTTGGGTTCACTTCTGATAATTAAGCATTTAAATAGCCTTCTGCACATCTAGCATGTTCAGCAACAATTTTGATAAGTATTCTTCCTAAGAACCTAGAACATCACCCCCAGATCAATAGTATTGTCTTTATAAGTCACAAAGTTAGGGTGGTCAGGGACCAAGAAAGTCCCCTCCTTCTGCATGAAAGAGATGCTTCTCCTGTGAGGGTAAGAACCAAGCTGCTTCTCTAACAGCAATTTCTGGTTTGTGCTGATTCGTCCATAGTTCTTCAGTCTTTTACTACGTCCTCTCCTGATGGTTAACGGTATTTCAGAACTTCTGACCCTGTCCTGAAAATGCCATACATCACATACTCTGTGGCCAAAGTGGAACAAAACAGTCTGGCTCAGAAATAATGGTCATATAATGGCCTGATGTTACGCTGCTCTGGGGAGTTATGTAAGTTAAAGGGAACTTACACACTTAAAGAAAAACACTGAGAACAAGTAAGAGAACTGCTGTTTCTATTTGGAACAAGTCAACCACTAAAAGGATAAACTCAGCACTTAAAATGGATTGTTCTCCTGGAAAATAATTTAACCTTATACGTGTATCGTACATGTGGTGGTCAATTTTATGTGTCAACTTGACTGGCTAAGAAATGCTTAGATAACTAGTAAAAACATTTTTGCCAGGTGTATCTGTGAGAGTGTGTCTGGAAGATATTAGCATTTGAATCAGTAGACCGAGTGAAAAAGATTGTCCACCAGTATGGGTGGACACCATCCAATCTGTTGAGGGACTGAATAGAACAGAAAGGTAGGGGGAAGACGAATTTGCTCTTTCTGCTTGAGCTGGGACATTCATCTTCTCTTGCTCTCGACATCAGCATTCCTGTTTCTAGGACATTGGGACAGAAACTGCCACTTATACCACTGACTCCCCAATTCTCAAGCCATGGGATCTGGACTGAGTCACACCACCAGCTTTGCTAATTCTCTTGCTTGTAGACATACCAGATCATGGGACTTGTCAGTTTCTGTAACTGTGTGAGCCAATTCCTATAAGAAATATCCATATATATATGGATACACACACATATATATATGTATGTGTGTGTGTGCACACGCACTTCTTTGGAGAACCCTGATTAACTTAATACAGTGACTATAAGCCAACACTTGAAAGGAGGCAGCAATCTCGGGATCAAGAGGCCATTATGAAAAAGTCTTATGAGGCTAGTGAAAGTGAAGTAGCTCAGTCATGTCCGACTCTTTGCAACCACATGGACTGTAGCCACCCACCAGACTCCTCCGTCCATGGAATTTTCCATGCAAGAATTCTGGAGTGGGTTGTCATTTCCTTCTCCACTTATGAGGCTAATCATCTCTTAATTATTTGTTTTTAAACATTTGTTTTACTGGACAAACAATTCAGAAAAACATAATAGATGGGTATACAAACCTGTATAGGTTCCATCAAGAACTCTGACTTAGTCGGTCAAGATGTAGAGAAGGTAACAGGAAAGCAGGAAACCAGTAACAAATCCAATGAACTCAGCGAATGGTTACTGGTTTCTGAGTCCTGATCAGTCTGGAAGAAGGCTTTTGGTGCCACTCTGCATTTCTTATCCTTTGCCTGTTTTGGACAACAGGTCTCTCCCTCTAAGTGCTTCTCAAATCCATCCACTTCCTTCCACCTCACTGAACGTCTCGGTACCAGGCCTGGCTATCTTTCTCGTGGGCCCTGCAGTGGCCAATCTCTGCCTTTAGTCTTGCTTCTTTCTGGTCTTTTGCCATATTTTAAAAGGGTGCCTATCTTTCTTGCTTTTGCCTATCTTTAGAACCAGCCAAAGTTCTATTGTTCTATCACAATTATTCATAATTACTTTCATTGTCAAAAGTACTCCCAGTGGGTGAAATCATCTGCCTAACTTTAAAACAGTATAATTCTAACCACATTACTCTTCCATTTAACCCTTTCAGGGGGTTCCACATGCTCTTAGAGTAAAATCCAAATTCTTTGATAAGGTTTTTTAACTTAATTCCACTAAACTCTATGTACTATGAGGGCAGGGATTTTTTTCTTGGTCTGTTTTCTTAACTGGCATGACTCTAGGGCCCAGAAGAGTGCTCAAGCATGTGTTGAATAATTAGCTTTTAAGGAGCCCACAGTGTGGACACTTCCTGTATCTCCTACTTCATCTCTGCCTTCTCTTCTTTATAGTCTAATCTTCAGACAGATTGTGCTACATTCAGTTGCTTCTCACCTCTAGGCCTTTGCATATGTTCTTTGTTTTGCCTGGTACATTCTGTTCCTTCCCCCAGCTCTCCCTCTCTCTTACACCTAATCTCCTGTCCAATTGTTTTATGGTCCTGCTTTAAAGTCCTTCCTTTCAGAGGCCTTTCCTAACCCTCCAGTTAGGAAATGTCCCTCAACTACTTATGCACACACCACCCTGTACTCCTAGGCTAATACTCATCATACTTGCTTTCTAGTTACCTATTTTTGCTTACTCTCTCCCTCTCTTCTTCTTTTCTAGTATGTTTGCTCCCTGATAGCACTTATACATCTTCCCAGCACCCAGGTATCTACTACAGTGTCTACCACATGGGAAGAAACTAATAAATTACTGTTCAATTAAGGAAAATAAGCCAATGTGATCTTAAAGGTACAGGATAAAGATAAAATGGGATGACAGTCCTGCCTCACTCTTCAGTGGATGGTGTTCGGTCCTGTGTACCATTTGTTAATAAAAACATAGCCCTGCCTGCTCAGAGGAGAGCGGTGAGGGAGGTTAACAGACTACAACACAGAAACTGAGACAGTGCAGCCTAGAAAAGAAGGGGAAGGAGGAACCAAAGAAATGAGAACTGCCTTCATATTTCTAGAAGAAAGAAAAAGTCTATGTTTCCCTTCTAGGGTCAATGGAAGGAATTAGAGGACAACAGGTTTGGGCTTTTTTATCAGTCAAAGCTACCAAAATATAAATGTGTTGTCTGTGAGGCATTCCTTATAGGCAAATGGTGACTTGGTGGGGGAATGAGGCTGGACTAGAATATTTTTAGTCTTAAGTGGCAAAGAAAACATAGTAGAGATTAAGGTGATTAAAGCAGGTTGGTCAGATGAGAAGGGAAGTTCCCAAGACTCTCATGCATACCATACTGAGCTGGCTGGGAATTCATCCCTGTCTCCACTCTACACACCTGTGAAGAGAAATAGGCTTGGTCAAGTAGCATAAGAAGCAAAGTTTAAGGAGTAGGGTACTAGAGGTGAGCAGTCATTGAGGAGAAAATTAAATTACTCATGGTAATCCATCCCTGTTTAAAATACAATAAAAATATACAAGAAGATAATGGATTCAGTAGTCAACTTTTAATAAATCCAAAGAAAAAGAAAAATCAGTTCACTTTAGTTCAAGATAAAGAGAAAAAAGGTCCGATCTTTTTTTCATAATAAATAATATCTAATAAGACTTGTGTTCATAACCTTAGCTCCTGAGCAATTAATAATTTAAAAAACAAACAAGCAAAGAAATGGAGTTTTAGACCCCTTAATTCCATGACCATAATACTTTCGACCACTCCATATCCTTAACCCATCCTTCAGGTTACTAGTGCAAACATCTATGTCTTATCAGGCTCTGAGGTAAGACTCCAGGTGACAAACTAATGACCCTGATCTTTGCTTTGGAGGGCTTATTTCTGGATCTCCGATCTTAGGGGGACTGGACTTGGTGGGACAGGAAAGAAACTCCCAACAGCAAATCTGAAGAAGTGGCTAAGCCTCTCTCATTCAAAAGAGCCTATTCCAGGAGAGTGGAATCGCTGCTCCCAGGAGGGCTTCCAAAAGATCTACTGAATTATTCATGGTGTGAGTTGGAGCAGCCCACTGCAGGGAATTTTCAAATACTCCTATGTCTGGCTACCACGCAGGCCCATTTCAAGGATCTATTCCAGAGCTCAGGGCAGGTCAAGGTGGTTTGTAAAGCACTCTGGTGTGTATCCAAATTCTTTCCCTTAGCCTCCTCTGAGCTGTGCTATGACCTTGCAAAAGCCTTTCTTTCCCCTAGGAACAAGTTAGAGATTTAAACACCTCAGTTTTCATATTTCACATTTTGACTAACAACAGAAATGCTTGCTACAGCTTTGTCACCACTACTCCCTACCCCATCCCCTTCCCACACACACAGCATTTTCTAATCCAAATGTAAAGGGAGAAAGAGATCACTCTCTAGTTAGAAAAGAAACACAGCAAGAGGTAAAATATGCAATGCCAGTTAAAGTCAACATTCTAAAAATTAAAGGGCCTAGTTCTCAGGACAGATTGTCTTGCTCTCACAATGGTTTTCTAAAGACCTTGGACCAAAGTCAGAGAGTATCTGCCAAGGATCACAGCCACCCCTCTACTCCACCCATAGTCACAACAGGCCACTGGGTGGTGTCAGAGACAGACTATCAAGCCACAGTCTGACAACTCATCCGGAGAGGACTCTGACCCCAGAAGGGGCTGCCCCACAAAGAATTAACTCCTGAGGATCCCTGGCATCTGAAGAAAGATTTGTTAGCAAATAAAATAATGAAGCTGGCAATCAGGCAGCAAGCCACTGCAAATGGGCAGGAGCAGGATGGGAGCGATGGTATAAAGGCTGGGCAGAGGTGGGGGCAACCAAGGAAGGGTAGGATGCCAGGGGGAGGCAAGGACCAACGAACTGTTGTTTGATGAGTGTGGTTTTGCTCATGTCTGTTTATTTTAATGGGAGAGATTTTTAAGGGTACTTATATCCTAAGGGAAAGAGTCAACAAAGAAAGAAAAGTTTGAAGATACAGGAAATAGAGTGGGGAGGATTAGTGAGCAAGTGCCCTAGGGAGGGGGAGGGGGAGAATAACTGCAGACAGGGCAGGGACACATCTCCCCCGAGGAAAGGGAAAGCAGCGAGTGCAATGATGGTCAGCAAGGCTGGGTGTGGGAACTGAGAAGTTCTTACCCTATGATCAACCATTTCTTGGTGAAGTTGGGGGCAGGTGAAAAAAGTCTGTAGTGATTCTGAGAAGACGGAGGAAAGGCTGACCGGGAGGATTACCAGATGGGCCAGAGGCCCTTCTGACCACCGGCCTGGGTACAGGTGCCCCAAGAATAGCTCCCATGGGAGATCACAGAGGAGAGTGGAGTCCCAGAGGGCCAGGGCAGCTGAAGGAAGCTGTTTAGAGGAGGTGGGAAAGGTCTGGAATCGGGAGTCATGAGGGTTAACTGACCACACAAAGTACACATTATCTGGAGTGTTTCAAAAGAAGGCTCAATGGGTCCTGGGGTCATCAGTAAGTCCTAGTGAGACATTAGACCCTCTTGATGGCACTGTCTGTGTGAGAGCTTCGCAGAAGGGACAGACTAGGTCCCAGGACCAAAGAGCAGTATGGAAATGAGCTGCAGAAGACTCCCACCAAGAGAATCTCTCTCCCTACTGTTCCGTGACTCCATCATTAGACAAGCAGCTGTCCTGTGCTGAGATGACTCGTTTGCCATAGGTACTACCACCCTGCAGCTTCTGCAACCAAGGCAGAAGTCAGAGCAGCTGACAGCAGTCAGGGAATGGGAATATAGTGTTGTGTCTGTGGTCTACAGCTGAGCCGTGTGCCAGGTGGACAGTGGTCAGGCCTGTGGACCCAGGGAAAGCCTAGCTTGGCTCCTGTGATAACATGAGTGCATGGCTTGGACTCTGTGTCTACATCTGTGAAGTATGGAGTTTGTCCTAGAATCTAGAGGATTTCTAAGCCATTCCCTGGTTCTATTATTCTTTCTTTATAACTCTATCATTAATTCTATTTATTCCAGAGTCCGAGCATCTCTGGCAACCTAAATCTACCACATAGCAACAAATAAAAGGGAAACAATCTGGGAGACCAATGTGGCTGTCATAATTTGTTATTTGTGTCACTGATTATCATCTAGAAAAGTAGTTTTCTCAACTGGGACTTCTGAACTATAAATTGAAGAAAATGATTCAAAAAGCCCCCTTTTCACTTTTTCTTTGAAGTAAAAATCTTATTTCTTTTTCCTTGAAATTTCTACACTTCACTGAGAGGTGAGAGTGAGACAGGAAATGGGAACTATTGGGGGGAGGGGTCATAGTCCAAATGACTAAAAGGTTGAAAATACCACTAGTGTGAGAGATCAAAAGAAATCAGGGCTATTTACCTTAGCTAAAGAGATGAGTAGTTAGTTAGATACTTACTCAGATAATGCCACTCCCCACCACCATCTGCCCTTCAACAGATGGGGTACATCACTCTGCCATGCCCACCACACAGCATCCACAGTCTACAATCCAGATTTGGAGCCCTTACAATCCAAGCGCTCTGGTTGTGCTAAGAGGAAAGGAGGGAAAGGGGAGCTTACAAGGAACACCTCTCTCTATCAATATCAAGAAGAATCCTAGAGAGGACTGAACTGGTCCAAATCTATTTCAATTTCTGCATCAGTTTATTTCTCTCAAAACTTGCCACCTTCTTTTCACACATTCCTTTTCCTCTTCAGCTTTTTTCACAAAAATCAATCCAGATTCATTATCTCTACAACCTCACCCCAGTGTGAAGAGACTTCCTGCTACTACCCTTCCTCCAGTTCCTAATTCTCTCTCCTACCATTCAGATTTGAGACATGATGCTGAGCAAAAAAGACCCTTGCCCTCACCCCACTTACAATCAAAGGGCAAGCCAGCTGTTGCCTCTACAATCCTCTCTATTTTTAACTTATCAAATGTGCTCTCATGAACTAGCAATCAACTAATCATCTATTTAGTAGAAGCTGAATCAGCACCTCCCCAGTGAAACCTTTCTCTGTTACCCTTGGTAGACTTAAATATTTGTTTTCCTGTGTTCCCACAGCACATAGTACATAATCAACCTGTTTCTGGTAGGGGCTGAATGGTAGGTGATTTTTTGTGCTTCTGTCTACTCACTAAGATGGTAAATTACTTGAGACTAGGGATGTTTTCTCTCAGTAGCACCATTGCCCAGAAAAGCACGGCATCTATCAGTAAAAAATTAAAACTGTGTTATCTAGTCCATACTTCAGATAATATCCCATCCATTCAGCCATTCACACTACAAGCCATAGGACCATCTTTGGTTCGTCCTTTTCTCTCTTTCCCTACTCCACTGAAATCCAGATGTATACGTCTGAATTAGTGACTTTCCCTTTAATGCCCTGCAATCCCTGAGTGTCCGCCTCATGCTAGCCCTGGTCTTTTCTTACCTGAGCTATGACAATAATCTGCTCACCATTTTTAGTCCTTCCACCACTGAACGACCTTTCAAGTTGTTGTAAATTTTCTAAAACACGGGTCTAATTGTGTAACTTCTCTATTCAATAGGATAAAGTCTTATTAACTCCTTAACACGATTCCAACTTACCTCTCCAGTCCTCTCTCTCACCTCTCTGTGCTTTCCTGCCCAAACCAGCCACCTACTCACCTTACACTCAGGTCACGTTAAACTGGAGCACGCCATGTTTGTTCCTGCTCCCAGCCTCTGCATGTGCTCTTCACCCTACCTGGAACACCACCACCGCATGTCTTTCCCCAAATACACACACACACAACACACACAAGGATATGCACACACATACCTTTCCTGGCAAGTTCCTGTTTGGGACAGAAGCCCAGCTCAAATATCAACTTTGCTCTGAATATTTTCTCAAGTCTGGCAGAACCCATTTTTTTCTCTCATGGTGCGCCCACATATTATTTGACTCATACCTGGAGTATAACATTTAATGTACTGAATTTTAATACTGTCTACATAGCTGGGTACCCTACAATACTATAATTTGTTGGTATCTTCAGTTCAGTTCAGTCGCTCAGTCGTGTCCGACTCTTGGCGACCCCATGAATCGCAGCACGCCAGGCCTCCCTGTCCATCACCATCTCCCGGAGTTCACTCAGACTCACTCCTGATTTAAGAAAAAATCACCCCTGGAAAAAATAAGTTTTCTGGTTAACTGACCGTTATCAGAAAGGATCATAAAATGTCAGCAGGCCTCATGGCCAGAAGATGATGTAAAACCCATAAGACCTTTGTATAATTTTATATGAAGCACCTGATTGTGACAAGGGTCAGGTCTGCTGACCCCCGCGTGACTCTGTATTCATCCCTATGTATAACAAAAGGTATATAAACAAACCTGAAAAATAAAGAAATCGGCTCAGTTTCTGGAAAGACTGATTCCCCCATGTCGTTTCTTTCTTGCTCCCCGTTTTCCTGGCTGAATTCCCATCTGGTACGAGGGTACGCGAAGAAGGCTGAGCGCCGAAGAATTGATGCTTTTGAACTGTGGTGTTGGAGAAGATTCTTGAGAGTCCCTTGGACTGCAAGGAGATCCAACCAGTCCATTCTGAAGGAGATCAACCCTGGGATTTCTTTGCAAGGAATGATGCTAAAGCTGAAACTCCAGTACTTTGGCCACCTCATGCGAAGAGCTGACTCATTGGAAAAGACTCTGATGCTGGGAGGGATCGGGGGCAGGAGGAGAAGGGGACGACCGAGGATGAGATGGCTGGATGGCATCACGGACTCGATGAACGTGAGTCTGAGTGAACTCAGAGAGATGGTAATGAACAGGGAGGCCTGGCGTGCTGCAATTCATGGGGTCGCAAAGAGTCGGACACGACTGAGCGACTGAACTGAACGAGGGTACGCACCAAGCCTACTAACTTTGCCGGGGCTTCTAAGATCAGACCGGTGAGGCCTCAGTGCCTCCTCTCCTTCGGGAGAACGGAAAGACGCCTGTGGCCTACATAGGTGGTGATTGGTATTCCACATAAACCAAGTTATTCAGCCTCCTTTTTTCCACTAATATTTCCTACTACATGATCCGTTTCTAATCTCTCTATATATCTGTAATTAAGTTTTTTCCTAGGACGCCTACTCCGTCTCACCTTCGAATTACCCTCGATCCACCGGGGCTGGACCCCGGCATAAGTCCTGGTCTCTGTTGATTCTGAGCCATATAAACAGTGAAAGTGAAAGTTGCTCAGTCATGTCTGACTCTTTGCAACCCCATGGACTATAGAGTCCATGGAATTCTCTGGCCAGAATACTGGAGTGGGTAGCCTTTCCCTTCTCCAGGGGATCTTCCCAACTCAGGGTTTGAACCCAGGTCTCCCACTTTGTGGGCAGATTCTCTACCAGCTGAGACACAAGGGAAGCCCAGAATATTCGAATGGGTAGCCTGTCCCTTCTCCAGTGGATCTTCCCAACCCAGGAATCAAACCAGGGTCTCCTGAATTGCAGGCAGATTCTTTACCAACTGAGCTATCAGGGAAGCCCCTGACAGTAAAGCTCAATAAAAATCAATGAGGAGCCAATCCATATTACAAGTGCAGCTGAAAATATCCCCTATGGGAAAGAGAAAGATTTCAGAAGCAATGAAGAAAACTCTAATTAGTCCCTCACATCACACTTTACCCACCCAGCAGAATCCAAAACAAAACTCTAGATGGCGTCCCTTTAAAAGGTCCAGCGGTTTGTTAGTTATTGGACTTTGAAACAGCTGCCAATTAGGCTGTTTCCTGCCTTCTTTCCAGCGCTGACCTCACTGGCCTCCTGGCTGGTGCTTCTCACCCCTATTCCCTTCATCCTCTGCCATTTATAGCAGAGCCCAACCTTGCCGATTCCCTGATTCCACCAGTGTTCTTCCTACCAGATCATTGCTCACAGTTCTCAGCCTGCGATGACCTTCCTCAGCCTCTCTAAAATACATCAATGGCCAAAGGTTACACAATTTGAGCAATGTAACAAATAACCACAGTACTGAATTATAACCTAAAGTATAAAATAAATATCCATTAATGTATACTTATATCAATAAATGACTGAATAAAGAAATAAGGGTAGGAGTGACATTCCTTACCAAAAATTTGAATTAATAAATGTAGGGAAATGAGGAAAATAGAAAAGCACCACTATGCTGCTGCTGCTGCTGCTAAGTCGCTTCAGTCATGTCTGACTCTGTGCGACCCCACAGATGGCAGCCCACTGGGCTCCGCCATCCCTGGGATTCTCCAGGCAAGAACACTGGAGTGGGTTGCCATTTCCTTCTCCAATGCATGAAAGTGAAAAGTCAAAGTGAAGTCGCTCAGTCGTGTCTGACTCAGCGACCCCATGGACTGCAGCCTCCCCACAGATGGCAGCCCATTGGGCTCCGCCATCCCTGGGATTCTCCAGGCAAGAACACTGGAGTGGGTTGCCATTTCCTTCTCCAATGCATGAAAGTGAAAAGTCAAAGTGAAGTCGCTCAGTCGTGTCTGACTCAGCGACCCCACGGACTGCAGCCCACCAGGCTCCTCCATCCATGGGATTTTCCAGGCAAGAGTACTGGAGTGGGGTGCCATTGCCTTCTCCGAAAGCACCACTATAACACCACAGCAATAATTGCTACAGGCAAGATCCATTGATGAATGCTAAAATCAGTGGAGAAAATGTTCAGGAGAAAGATGGTATTAGCACTGCCTCAAAGTACTACCTCCCAAATTTACTAAGGACTGTGTTGTTTTTAATATATGCACACAGATCCTTTGATAGACCTCCCTCCAGGAGATAAAGCTCAAGCCCCCTCACCTTAAGTGACACTGAACTTAGAGATTTGCTTCTGAGGAATAGAGCATGGAAAGGGAAAAACTTTGATCATGTGGTTACTAACCACATGATCAAGGTTAAATCACCAGCAATCAGTATGAGCCCTCTGATTTATATGATGAGAAAGGTACATCACGTCTGTGGTGTTCTCCCCAAAATCCATAATCTTAGTTGATTCAGGTGAAAACACCAGCCAGACTAAAATTGAGGGCCATTTTAGAAAATACCTGGAGAAGGCAATGGCACCCCACTCCAGTACTCTTGCCTGGAAAATCCCATGGATGGAGGAGCCTGATGGGCTGCAGTCCATGGGCTCGCGAAAAGTCGGACATGACTGAGCGACTTCCCTTTCACTTTTCATTTTCATGCATTGGAGAAGGAAATGGCAACCCACTCCAGTGTTCTTGCCTGGAGAATCCCAGGGACGGGGGAGCCTGGTGGGCTACCGTCTATGGGGTCTTTTTTTTTTGCTTTTTTATGTATGTATATTTTCACTTTTCTAAAATGAACATGTTTTCCTTGAAAAATCAGAAACTAACAGAAAGATGTTCATTTTTAAAGACAACTTCCTTGGCAAAGGCTTCTCTCAGGAGAGTAAATTGCTCCTCATGCTGCATGCAGGAGATGAGAGTTCGATTCCTGAATCAGGAAGATACCCTGGAGAAGGAAATGGCAACCCACTCCAATATTCTTGCCTGGGGAATCCCATGGACAGAAGAGCCTGGCAGGCTACAGTCCATGGGGTCAGACACAACTGAACGACTAAACTGCATTCTTCAGGATTCTGTCTGCTCAAAGACTCTGTTGCAGCATTCAGTTCATTCTTCTTTATTTTACAATTATGTGTCTCTCCTCTCTGCAGCTTTATGGAGGCAAAGGCCCTTTTAATCCTACATAGTACAGAGAATCCAATGAGTATAAGCTGAGCTACTGGTAGTAAGGAAGACTGTCAGTCCAGGGACAGGCCCTGAGCCAATCTCCCTTTGAGAGAGGCCTGCCAGCTGCGGTTTCTCTAGACCTCTGCACCTGGGGCCTCAGCAGGCAACATTAAAGCAGCGCTCTGAAACCAGTCGGTTCCAGGATAATTCATCTCTACCACCCCTGGCCACAGCCTTGTCTAACTCAATGAAACTATGAGCCATGCTGTGAAGGGCCACCCAAGATGGACAGGTTTGGGGCCTCAGCAGGCAACATTAAAGCAGCGCTCTGAAACCAGTCGGTTCCAGGATAATTCATCTCTACCACCCCTGGCCACAGCCTTGTCTAACTCAATGAAACTATGAGCCATGCTGTGAAGGGCCACCCAAGATGGACAGGTTATGGTGGAGAGTTCTGACAAAACATGGTCCACTGGAGAAGGGAATGGCAAACCACTTCAGTATTCTTGCCTTGAGAACTCCATTAATAGCATGAAAAGGCAAAAAGATAGTACGCTAAAGATGAACTCCCCAGGTTGGTAGGTACCCAATATGCTACAGATCATCAGTGGAGAAATAACTCCAGAAAGAACGAAGAGATGGAGCCAAAGCAAAAACAACACACAGTTGTGGATGTGACTGGTGATGGAAGTAAAGTCTGATGCTATAAAGAGCAATATTGCATAGGAACCTAGAATGTTAGGTCCATGAATCAAGGCAAATTGGAAGTGGTCAAACAGGAGATGGCAAGAGTGAACATTGACATTTTAGGAATCACTGAACTAAAATGGACTGGAATGGGTGAATTTAACTCAGATGACCATATTATCTACTGCTGTGGGCAAGAATCCCTTAGAAGAAATGGAGTAGCCCTCATAGTCAACAAAAGAGCCCGAAATGCAGTACTTGGATGCAATCTCAAAAACAATAGAATGATCTCTGTTCATTTCCAAAGCAAAGCATTCAGTATCACAGTAATCCAAATCTATGCCCTGATCAGTAATGCTGAATAAGCTGAAGTTAAATGGTTCTATGAAGACCTACAAGACCTTAGAACTAAAACCCCCAAAAGATGTCCTTCATTGTAGGGGACAGGAATGCAAAAATAGGAAGTCAAGAGATACTTGGAGTAACAGGCAAATTTGGCCTTGCAGTACAAAACAAGTAGGTCAAAGGCTAACAAGAATTTTGCCAAGAGAACTCACTAGTCATAGCAAACACCCTCTTCCAACAACACAAGAGAAGACTCTACACATGGGCATCATCAGAGGGTCAATACTGAAATCAGATTGATTACACCCTTTGCAGTCAAAGATGGAGAAGCTCTATACAGTCAGCAAACACAAGACCAGGAGCTGACTGTGGCTCAGATCATGAACTCCTTATCACCAAATTCAGACTTAAATTGAAGAAAGTAGGGAAAACCACTAGACCATTCAGGTCTGACCTAAATCAAATCCCTGGCGATTATACAGTGGAAGTGAGAAATAGATTCAAGGGATTAGATCTGATAGACAGAGTGCCTGAAGAGCTATGGATGGCGCTTCATGACATTGTACAGGAGGCAACGATCAAGATCATTCGCAAGAAAAGAAAGGCAAAATGATTGTCTAAGGAGGCCTTACAAACAGCTATGAAAAGAAGAGCAAAAGGCAAAGGAGAAAAGGAAAGATATACCCATTTGAATGCAGAGTTCCAAAGAATAGCAAGGAGAGATAAGAAAGCTTTCCTCAGTGATCAGTGCAAAAAAATAGAGGAAAACAATACAATGGGAAAGGCTAGAGATCTCTTCAAGAAAATGAGAGATACCAAGGGAACATTTCATGCAAAGATGGGCTCAATAAAGGACGGAAATGGTATGGACCTAACAGAAGCAGAAGATATTAAAAAGAGGTGGTGAGAATACACAGAAGAACTATACAAAAAAGATCTTCATGAAGCAGATAACCATGATGATGTGATCACTGGACTATATAGCCAGACATCCTGGAATGTGAAGTCAAGTGGGCCTTAGGAAGCATCACTATGAACAAAGCTAGCGGAGGTGATGGAATTCCAGTTGAGCTATTTCAAATCCTAAAAGATGATGCTGTGAAAGTGCAGCACTCAACATGCCAGCAAATTTGGAAAACTCAGCATTGGTCACAGGACTGGAGAAGGTCAGTTTTCATTCCAATCCCAAAGAAAGGCAATGCCAAAGAATGTTCAAACTAGTGCACAATTGCACTCATCTCACACACGAGCAAAGTAATGCTCAAAATTCTCCATCCAGGCTTCAACAGTATGTGAACCATGAATTTCGACATTCAAGCTGGATTTACAAAAGGCAGAGGAACCAGAGATGACATTGCCAACATCCATTGGATCATTGAAAAAGCAAGAGAGCTCCAAAAAAAACTCTACTTCAGCTTTATTGACTATGCCAAAGCCTCTGTCTGTGTGGATCACAACAAACTGTGGGAAATTCTTCAGAGATGGGAATACCAGACCACCTGACCTGCCTCCTGAGAAATTTGTATGCAGGTCAGGAAGCAACAGTTAGAACTGGACTTAAAACTCAACATTCAGAAAACTAAGCTCACGGAATCAGTAAGATCATGGCTAGTTCCATCACTTCATGGTGAATAGATGGGAAACAGCCTTTTTTTTTTTTTTGGTCTCCAAAATACTGCAGATGGTGACTACAGCCATGAAATTAAAAGACACTTGCTCCTTGGAAGAAAAGCTATGACCAACCTAGACAGCATATTAAAAAGCAGAGATATTACTTTGCCAACAAAGGTCCATCTAGTCAAAGTTATGGTTTTTCCACTAGTCATTGGACATGAGAGTTGGACTATAAAGAAAGCTGAGCACTGAAGAACTGATGCTTTTGAACTGTAGTGTTGGAAAAGACTCTTGAGAGTCCCTTGGACTGCAAAGAAAGCCAACCAGTCCATCCTAAAGGAAATCAGTCCTGAATATTCATTGGGAGGACTAATGCTGAAGCTGAAACTCCAATACTTTGGCCACCTGATGCAAAGAACTGACTCACTGGAAAAGACCTGATGCTGGGAAAGACTGAAGGCAGGAGAAGGGGATGACAGAGGATGAGATGATTAGATGGCATCACTGACTCGATGGACATGAGTTTGAGCAAGTTCTGGGAGTTGGCAATGGACAGGGATATTCATGCCCTTTGGCATGCTGCAGTCCATGGAGTTGCAAAGAGTTGGACACAACTGAGTGACTGTAATGAACTGAATGTTAAAGAATGAGGAATTGGCTCCTCTGCTGACCTGGTTCCTCCTGTACTTCTTCCTGAGCAGAGGAAAGATAATCCTTACCAGAATTATGAGGTTTTACTTCCATTCCCAATATGTGGCTTTAATTGCTCTGGTTCTTGTAACTCTTTTCCTCAAGGATATTGGGATACATTTTCCAGGTCCTGGAGGATATTTTTATGAAGCTGCATGGTACCTGATGGCCATGACCCAAGGGCAGAGACTGCTCTGAACAGTGAGATAGAGATGAAAGACTGGGCAAGTCAAGGACCTGGAGGACAGAGCTGGATAGGATCATGCTGGCAACAAAAGCAAGAAGTTCAAGGTAGGCTGGACCAGAAATATTCTAGACAGGGGCCAGGGGATTTTAGAGGTTACAGACTTCCCAAGTGGCACAGTGGTACAGAACTGCCTGCCAACGCAGGAGACACAAGAGAGGCAGGTTCATTGCTGGGCCGGGATTGGAAACCCCTGGAGCAGTAAATGGCAACCCACTCCAGTATTCTTACTTGGAAAATTTCATGGAGAGTGGAGCCTGATGAGCTACTGGGGTTGCAAAAGAGCTGGACGTGACTGAACGTGCACTCACACACACACTCACACACACACATACACACACATTCACAGCTTATAGTAGGGATCAGTTAGCCTTGCTCAGAAGAATATAGGCCAAAGTCAGAGCAAGACAAACAAAAAATTAAATTAGTACATT
Organism: Cephalophus harveyi; assembly: GCA_006410635.1. Lineage (NCBI taxonomy): Eukaryota > Metazoa > Chordata > Mammalia > Artiodactyla > Bovidae > Cephalophus > Cephalophus harveyi. Next base: position 402,113 of record SJYT01008604.1, on the reverse strand, counting down.
CTGAGATACCGAGAGCAAAAGCAGTTTTCCAGAAGCTAATAGAAACCCAAAAAGTTTAGGAAGAAGAATGTGGATGCTGAAAAACTCCGAAGAGTTCTGTCGTTACTGGAGAATTTCTGCTTCCTTTTGGAGAAGGAAATGGCAATCCACTCCAGCACTCTTGCCTAGAAAATCCCATGGATGGAGGAGCCTGATAGGCTACAGTCCATGGGGTCGCAAAGAGTTGGACACGACTGAGCGACTTCACTTTCATTTCCTAGCATTCCTCCTGCAGTACTTTTCCCCTGGACTCTTTGGGCTTCAGATATATCATAACCAGGGTGACTCTTCCACAGCATAGCACTTCCCACCTAGCAACTCTGCTGGGCCCAGATAATGCCCTGAAAGTTGCAAGTGACCCTGTATTTTTAAGTCATTCCTGTTCCTGTGTCCAGAGCCTGCCTTTTGGTCTAGGATCCTCCCCAAGATCTTCTGAGGATCTGTCTCTCAGGACACCCCTCTGATTCTCATGCTCCACTCTTAACTGGCCAGAGTACTTAAGGTAGAGGTCCCATTTAAGTCATCCCCTTAGGACTCTCACTATCTAATTCATGAAAGGGACTCTCTAGTACCTATTACCCAGTAAGAATCATGGCATTGGTGGTTGACACAATGGAAGCTACTCAAAGGAATTTTTACAAATCTGTTGGACAATAGCCATTTCCATTCCAGTGACATTGCAGTATTTCTAAACAACAATTTTTGGGGCAAGAACTCAGAACTGTACTCTATAGATTCAAAGTGGGTTTGACTTGTATATGGTAGTGATTCTTTTAAAATGCCCTTCAGACATTTCATTTAAACTGAAAAATCAAGGGACATCTTTTCCTACAGTAGTCTTTTGATTTTATGGCTCTGTGTAGATGCTAAGAAAGGAAGGAAAAATGTCTTATGACCAAAGAATGTATAGTCCTGGGCCAGGGGTGGAGGACTGTCTATTTCTTGGCCTTATATGGTCCTGAGCCTCAGAGGTACAGAAAGATCTGTAGGCCTATTGGGGCTTGATATAATGATTACTGGGATATAATTTTGGCTTAGAATTTGGAAGTTCCAAATTTATTGAAAGTGTATATAATAGTAATAAAAATAATAACAACAGCAATGACTTTCTTCTGTTTCAGTTCAGTTCAGTTCAGTCTCTCAGTCATGTCCGACTCTTTGCGACCCCAAGAATCGCAGCATGCCAGGCCTCCCTGTCCATCACCAACTCCCAGAGTTCACTCAAACTCACGTCCATCGAGTCCATGATGCCATCCAGCCATCTCATCCTCGGTCGTCCCCTTTTCCTCCTGCCCCCGATCCCTCCCAGCATCAGAGTCTTTTCCAATGAGTCAACTCTTCGCATGACGTGGCCAAAGTACTGGAGTTTCAGCTTTAGCATCATTCCTTCCAAAGAACACCCGGGGCTGATCTCCTTCAGAAAGGACTGACTGGATCTCCTTGCAGTCCAAGGGACTCTCAAGAGTCTTCTCCAACACCACAGTTCAAAAACATCAATTCTTCAGCGCTCAGCCTTCTTCACAGTCCAACTCTCACATCCATACAGGACCACAGGAAAAACCATAGTCTTGATGAGACAGACCTTAGTCGGCAAAGTAATGTCTCTGCTTTTGAATATGCTGTCTAGGTTGGTCATAACTTTTCTTCCAAGGAGTAAGCATCTTTTAATTTCATGGCTGCAGTCACCATCTGCAGTGATTTCTTCTGTTTATTGGGTGCTAATTATGTGTCAGGCTGTATGTTAAGAAGTGTTTCACATTAAATAAGTGCTAACTTATTAAATCTTCAGCCAATTTATTGTTGATAAAAGGTAGTTGAAAGGACACACTCAGTGCCCTGACCTTGGTTTCTAAACATCCTTCTTCAGTAAAAGGAATAACTTTCTAGGATACGAAAAGTTTAAGGTGAGCATGAACATCATGTAGCATGAGAAAGTAAGGAAGTACTCACAAAAGCAAAAGGATGGGGCATGTCAAAGGGACATAGGAGTCAAGCTGAAAAAGCTTCTCTTTTTTTTAGTTGAGCCACACTTGCAGAATCTGAGTTCTCTGACCCAGTCCCAGCAGGAAAAGCGCCAAGTCCATACTACTGGACCACTAGAGAATTCCCTGAAAGAGCTGCTAATAGCCAAATTTGGAACACTCTGAGCAATAAAATAAATAATATAGTATTATAATTCCAAAGTATAAAACAAATATACAATAGTGCATGTTAATATAAATAAGTGAATGAACAAATAAATGAACAGGGAAAAAGAGGCAAGTTTCCTTACTCAAGGAGAAAAGGAAAGATATAAGCACCTGAATGCACAGTTCCAAAGAATAGCAAGAAGAGATAAGAAAGCCTTCTTCAGCGATCAATGCAAAGAAATAGAGGAAAAGAACAGAATGGGAAAGACTAGAGATCTCTTCAAGAAAATTAGAGATACCAAGGGAACATTTCATGCAAGGATGGGCTCGATAAAGGACAGAAATGGTATGGACCTAACAGAAGCAGAAGATATTAAGAAGAGGTGGCAAGAATACACTGAAGAACTGTACAAAAAAGATCTTCACGACCCAGATAATCATGATGATGTGATCACTAATCTAGAGCCAGACATCTTGGAATGTGAAGTCAAGTGGGCCTTAGAAAGCATCACTACGAACAAAGCTAGTGGAGGTGATGGAATTCCAGTTGAGCTGTTTCAAATCCTGAAAGATGATGCTGTGAAAGTGCTGCACTCAATCTGCCAGCAAATTTGGAAAACTCAGCAGTGGCCACAGGACTGGAAAAGGTCAGTTTTCATTCCAATTCCAAAGAAAGGCAATGCAAAAGAATGCTC